>OX418223.1:42840717-43088995 GCA_948455865.1 Conomelus anceps | reverse complement strand
AGTGTATAAGATACAATTGTTAATAATAATTATTGTATGTATCGGTATTGTATTGTATGTGTTATATACACAATAATTTGTTAATCATAATTGTTAATCTGACTTGTCTTTTCTCCTTAACTGGAGTCTCCAAGACGTTATCTATAGAAAAAAGGTATCAGCCGAGGACAGAAATATGGGGCAGCCAAGACTGAACCTACTATTTGCCAGAGCGGCGTGGAACAGTCTTTTGAAAAACTTCAGTCTTTTTAAAATAATCTATGTTTACTATGAAATTCTATTAAAGGTCTTCGAGACTTCGAGTTGGATGAATATGTTTTTGATTGACAATATTGTGTACACATTTTATGAATGCATTATATAAATTGGAATGATTCCAAACAATTTCTGTCAAATTTAAAAAACATTGATTTTTCCTCCACAGATTGGGATAACACAAGAATGCTCGGATATTGTGTTGCCGCTGCACTAATTATTGCAACAGGTGAGTGGAATATCTTTAATAACTACATCAAATAATAACAATACATCGATATTTAATTTGTAATTTGATTCTTTCACATTGTCAGAATTTAATATGCTGTAGTTTATTTTAAGGAAAGAAATAAATTTGAAATTTTTTTAAAAATTCAACAATACTCAATAGTTCAATGCACTGTAATATTAACATGAATCAATAGTATTTTTAAATGTTTAGGGTATAGATGCTTTAATCACACATATTTCACAGAATAACTGGCACAATATTCTAGTATAACATGTGACATATAGACATTATAATAGCATAATAGTGATCTATTAAGGTAACTGAGAAAAATAGCCATGAACTTCAAAATATAAATAAATTATATAGTAACACAGCAGTGCATTACCAGAAAATGGTTCATAACGATACGACCTATCAGATCAGATTATGTTTATCGACCTATCAGATTAGACCTATAAGATCTAATGATACATTGGAATCATTCAGAACTAGATAAGAAAGATTATTGGAAATGAAAGTAGTAGCTAAAAAACTGTGCTGAGGATTTCGCCAACAAAAAAATTATTCAAATCATGGAATACTTTTTTTTATGAAATCTTTGTCAACAACTTATTTCCCCTTCAATCAGCTTTTCAACGAATAAAAAATATTCATCAAATCATGGAATACCTTTTTTTATTAAATCTTGTCAACAACTTATTTCCCCTTCAATCAGCTTTTTAACGTATGCCACATTCTCGTTAGCTACTAACATGGGTGCGATTTTGGCGATAAAGATTGCTCATTAATAGGAGTGTACGTGTGAATACATGTATATACATGTATATAACATGGCCATCAATGCTAGTCTGAAATGCTGTAATGCTAAAATTAATACAATCAATGTGAAGTACAACAGGCTACTGCCCAAAAACTCCTTTTCACCAAATTTAATCTGATGAAACCAACCTTAGGTAAGGTTATTTGATATGATTATTCATTCAAATACTGTTCAACTGCCACTGTATCAAAATAATTACAACACAAAATCGCTATTTTGCAAATTATTATCATTTTTCATGATACTTTCAAAAAATAGAATTCACAATTTAAAAGGGTATTCGTGGAGAAATTTATAAGAATTAAATTTGAATCCTTCAATCGTGGAATGGAAAGCAAAAATTCTCTTATAATTCAATAAGGAATAAGGCTCTTTATCAGATGAAAATGGTGGGAAATGTAGAAATGAGTGTGCTACGAGAGACTGATGAGTGCAGGCTGAGAATAGGCAACCAGCATTACACTGCACTCAACCTCGACGACCAGTGTGATATATCTATGCGTTTCAGTTCCATTAGCGTGTCCAGGTTCAATACAACTCATTACAGTGATGTATCTATATAGTATATAGTTGTAATTAACCACTTTTTCCTGAATTAATAGGGCAACATTGATCCGGATTATATTTTTGAACTGGAAAATAAAAATACCTAGATTAATAAAATAGTAGTTTATGCAACGGTTGAGAGCCTTTAAAGCACGAGTTAGATGTTAGTTAGGGCACGAGCGAAGCGAGTGCTCTAAATATCTCAAGAGTGCTTTAAAGGCCAAATACAACCGTTGCATACACTATTTTATCTACGACCACTGATATACAGCGATAAAAACATTTTCAGAAAAAGAGTCAACATGATTTGCTTCTTTCCAATCAATGAATTGACTAGGTTTTTTCATACAAACTTTTCGATTTCTCAGGCAAAAGGCTCTTCAATGCCGAATTTGCCCTTTCAGTTATTTCTTCGGGTGTTGAGATAATTTCATTTTCACTGTCACTATTATTCATGTTTAGTTGGATAGGTAGATCTATCATGTACCGGGGACCGGCACCAACAGTTTAGCCAAACATACGCATGAGCAACATAACCTATACAGTGCTTTTATCAGATGCGATACTGTTTTGTTCCGTTCCAGTATTTCGAAACTGGAACAGTGAACTAGGGTCGTGTTATAATGTACAAGTTGTACTGTAATGAGGTCATTACAGTACAAGTTTCAAATTCCATTTCGAAAAAGCTACTGTTTCGATTTCAATTATGAAACTGTAATAATTGCGTTATAACACGGTCGTAGATAAAATCCGTTATGTGACAACAGTAACAAATAGGTTTTGCGATTTGCGATTAATTCGATGAATGCGTCTAACCAAAAGGTCAATTTCCTGTTAATAGTATTCACCGAAATTTCGCAAAAACTATTTCTTACTGTTGCCATTAACAGTTATTCGGAAGTATTCAGTATGCAATTAATAGCTTTAAATGAAAATTATCAACGAAATTTTGGGAAAAATTTGAAGTTTTGAAAAAAGTTTTGGGAAAGAACTATTTTGTACAAAATAATTGCGTGGTTGGAGCGTTTGAGTGTAAAATCTATATATATAAAATTAGAGTTTTGTCTGTACATTTATCAGAATTGTATATTTTTTGGTTATTTTTACGTTTTATACATTAAATAAGCCGAAAATAGTCTTATCTCACTTTCTGTCTGTCTGTCTGTCACGGCCCCAAAGGCATTTTTCGCGGCCTTCTCCTCAAAAACGAGATCATCGATCGGGATTTTAGTTATTGAACAGTATTGAACAGTTTATTGACAATGTCTTTAGCTATAAAAAACTAAATTAACTTTTTTTTTAACAGAGTAATAAACGTTTAAAAACCAAGTGTTTTGCGATTTTGGATACATTTTACGCGGCCTTCTCCTGAAAAACGAGAGCATCGATCGGGATTTAAGTTATTTATCAGTATTGAAAACCTTTTTGACAATGTCTTTAACTATAAAAAACTAAATTAACTTTTTTTTTAACAGAATAATAAACGTTTAAAAACCAAGTATTGTGCGATTTTGGATACATTTCTTCCAAGTTTTATTACCACATAAGAATAAGAACAAATCACGTAATTTATCATGATATATCAATCAGCTGTTCTCAAATATAAATGGTGGGCCCTTCGCGGCGTTATTTACGCTGTCTACAGACTTGTGTAGTCGGAGCATTGCAGTCTTTTAGGAAACATATGACTGGTGAATCAAAGCTCATCTTATGTTTCATCAATTATTTCTTTGTTGAAAAAAAAACAAAATTTTCTAATTTAAATTTATCAAAACAGAAATTAACATTTTAGGAAGGTGCGGTTTGTGCTAGGCTCTTGGGAATTCGCCAGGTAGCACTATTATTACCACATAAGAACAAATCACGTAATTTATCATGATATATCAATCAGCTGTTCTCAAATATTCTCTCTGATAACTGTCACTGAATTGTCTACATTCAAAGTTGTTTACTAAGCTGCTAACAACTTCATGATCGTTGCTATCAAAAAAGCCGAAACATATTTATTTAGTCTTATTTCTAAACATAATCCGTACGAAGGACGGGTAGCTGCTAGTTTTAGTAAATAAATGCTAGGTCATTTACCCTGAAAAGCCTAACAGACCTCAGTTATCAGACATCGGATATAGATAGGCCTCATATATAGATAAGACATCTTTACCAATTATACTAATTTTATCATGTATTAAAGTTGTTTAAGGAACTTCAACACTTTTCTTAGTAAACAAATCAATTGGAAGAATTAAATCTTAGATTATGAATTAAAAACTTAAATCAATATTGTAATTAAGAAATTGTACAAAGAAATGCCTGTTGTTTATATTGTTATATTGTTACTGTTAAGCATTTATAATGATAAAACATTGGCAATGGGAATAAAATTGATTCAGGACAAATTTTTGTGGCACAGTACTCCAATATTATAAAACTAGTTTTGAAATGAATAATAAGACGAAGAATGATCCACAGCTACGCAAATAACTTTTTATTTTTGTCAATTCCCTTTCTTCACTTTTAAAAAGGTTTCCAAGTTTACGGTCCGAGAGCATTTTGAGATCATCCTTTCATCTATGTTAATCAATTAGAAAACGAACAGTTAATTATGGATTCCAACAAAAGAAAGAGGGCAAAAACGAGAATTCCTTTTAGATTCATTATAAGCAGCAAGTTCTACTGCTGAATAAGTTAAGCGGCAAATGCAGATCAGCTGTTACTTCCTACTTATCCATTCGTTGGCATTCGAAGCCTCGCTGATACCTTGGCCTACTTCAGAATTACATTTTATCCGTCTCTATTTTTAGTCTTGCTCCTCGATCATCTTCTCTTTTCCTTATCCTTAGATTTCACAATAGTCCTTTCTTTCTTTGTTTCAAGACTGTATTCTCCTTCCTTTACCTAGAAGGGTTTTCCTGTAGGTGTTCAGTGACTCCCTCTCTTCAAGTCAGCTTGGAGCTTTTGTTTAATTTTCTCATCTTGAAATGTTCTTGAAACATGGCTAAAGTCGGCTCCCATTGTTGAGCTTGCGAAGTTTCCTGTACCGTACTTCAAAAGCTATGTTTGAAAGTTCTCTACTCCGTTTATCAGTTCATGCTTGTTTAACTAAGTTCACCTGCCAAATCTGCATCACACGAGGTCAGTCTAGAGCAGTGGTTACCAACCTGGGGGCGATCGCCCCCAAAGGGGCGATTTTAACACCTGAGGGGGCGATAATTTTGTAGGGGGCGATTGGTGGGCGATGAGGGTTTATAGAAAAATTAATAGTTATTCCAAGATTGATCATAATTTTAACGGGAAGTCAACACCACAGACTGGAGAACGATTTCATATCTTTATGTGTATATAAAATCAAAAACATTTATAGAGACGTATAGGCCGATTCGCACTTACACCAAAAGCAATATTATGACTCAGTTTACGGCCCTCTCACTTAGCAAGGTGGCGCTGTCAAGGCGCTACTGCAATGACAGGTCGTCATAACGGGTTTCTCGCTTATCTTAAGAATGAAGTTCCAGACATCATTACAATTCACTGAGTCATCATCCATTGTCATCACTTGGTGGCGAAAAAATTGAGTGGAGTTCTAAAATTTAGCACCCCCTAAATTTAGCGCGAGCCCCCCCCCCCAATACTAAAAAATAAGCTTCCCGTATTCTTTCAAAAACTAAAAGAAGATTTATATAGGTATTGAAAAAATTCATACTAGGAATAATAATAATTATAAATCTATTGTCATTAATTGAAATTCTATCTGGTGAATTCGTAATATATTTTTGAATTCGTCATGTTAAACACGGTTTCAATCAACTTTGCCCCCCCCCAAACTTTTTTTGGAACCCCCAAGAATTTCAATGACGTAATCTGCGTCATAGCCCCCCTTGTGGGCACCACTGTATACAAGTAAAATTTGGATAAGAAATGGGAACAACGATGGGTATAGAAAATGAAGGGGGCGATGGGAGTTTGTCATTTTATGTGAGTCAGAAAAGGTTGGGAACCACTGGTCTAGAGTTTGATAATTCAAGCATGTAACAATGTCCAGTTCTGTACAGTGTTTGAAACATGGGCATGTGGTAATCCTTTTTTTTCAATTCTACTTGTGATTTCTGAAGTATTTGTTGAAGTAATCTACATAATTCGAGGTCAATCTAGAGTCTGATTTTTCTAGCATGTAACAATGTCCAGTTCTATACAGTGTTTGAAACATGGGCATGTGGTAATGTTTTTTTTTTAAATTTTACTCGTGATTTGTAAAGTATTTGTTTGAAAAATATGAAAAACTAAATATCTACATCAAATAGCCAAGCTCTTGTGATGCCGTACTTGATCTGTAGCTCATTCTTCCAATGCTCCAACCATTCGGTTTTCTTTTATGTCAATATTATTCCGGTCTGGAAGCATACTTTGTCTTTATAAAGAGAATGACATTGACTATAAAAATCACATCCCTATTACGATATCATACAATATATATTTTGTATCCTATTTTACTTTATCGCCTCGCCGTAGAGCAGTTTCTTATTACATTACTAATAACACATACAGGATGAGGCAGAGAGGATGGATGTTTAAAAAAAAACAACAATATATTGTTACCTGTGAATAAAAAAAAAAAATATTTACAGAATAATAATCACATTATGTTGCCATTTTACAAAATTAATACTTGAAAACAACATCTGCCAGGTGACGGCCGTTTTGAGCAATGCATTTCACAAGCCGCTCTTGGAAGTTGGCTTCCACTCTCTCTAACATTGCCCCATCAATTTGAACGACTTCCACGCGAATTGCTTCCTGCAGTTCTTCAAGTGTACGTGGTTTATGCTCGTATACACGTGACTTGAGGTAACGCCTCTAAAATTAGTCGCAAATGGACAGGTCTGGGGAACGAGGAGGCCAATTAATGTCACCAAACCGGGAAATCACAGAGCCACGAAAACAGCACGAATTGCTTCCATTGAAATTCTTGCTGTGTTACCTGCTGAAACCATACTAAAAAAAATGGCAGAAGCTACCAATCACGTGACCACATCAGTCGCCCCACTCCTACTACCTGTGTCAGAATACTATCTATATAAATAAAATTAGAGTTTTGTCTGTACATTTATCAGAATTATATATTTTTTGGTTATTTTTACGTTTTATACATTAAAGAAGCCAAAACAAGTCTTATCTCAATTTCTGTCTGTCTGTCATGGCCCCGAAGGCATTTTACGCGGCCTTCTGAAAAACGAGAGCATCGATCGGGATTTAAGTTATTTAACAGTATTGATAACTTTTTTGACAATGTCTTTAGCTATAAAAAACTAAATTAACTTTTTTTTTAACAGAATAATAAACGTTTAAAAACCAAGTATTGTGCGATTTTGGATACATTTCTTCTAAGTTTTATTACCACATAAGGATGTATGTATGTATGTATGTTCCCAGTAAATTCCAAAACTGCTGAACCGATTTTTATAAAATTTTCAGGCATAATGTAGAATAGTCCCGAGATGGTTCCTGTGAAGGTTGGGTGTTCAAAAGTCCTCGCTGAAGGACACAAAAAGGAGAAATCTATCCTTATAGGAACAGCTGATAGAACTCAACAGTTTTTAATCATATGGTGGGCCCTTAGCGGCGTTATTTACGCTGTCTGCAGACTTGTGTAGTCGGAGCATTGCAGTCATGTAGGAAACATATGACTGGTGAATCAAAGCTCAGCTTTATGTTTCATCCATTATTTCTTTGGTGAAAAAAAAATTCTAATTTCATTAATTTATCGAAACAAAAATTAACAATTTAGGAAGGTGCGGTTTGTGCTAGGCTCTTGGAAATTCGCCAGGAAGCACTATTATAATTAAAATACCGTTGCAACGCACGGGTGAACCGCTAGTCTGTTCAAAAAACGTCCGCCCTCTCTGCCTCACCTGTATAACACATATAATAACAGATAGTATATTTACTGATTATACAATGGTTACAATCTACAATTTCCCGATTATTTGAACGTGTATCTCATATCTTACAATGAATAATACAAAGTACAAGCTTTAAATCTTTAAATATGAATATAAAATACCTGAAAAAAGAAGACTCTTTATTGAGTATGCTACAACGAAGTATAAAGTGTTAATAGATGTACTTTGTGTGAAAATGTCGATAAAATAGTCCCTATAACAAAATAAGACTATTCTGTGTGCGAATCAACCTGAAAATGTACTTTCATTGGAAGAAAGCTTGTTCAGTGTATACAGGCTGGTCGATCAGTATTCATGGAATGTTCTGTTGAAATGTTCAGGCATTCAGTGGCACGGCGCAGCCTAGCCTAGCACAAAATTGTTGTTTCTCTAATTGATCGAGACGCGCCCTTAGCGCTCCTCCAAAGAAAGGAAGGGCAAAATAAGGTCTGAAGGGATAACAATAAAAAGAAATGGAAAGGTCTGTGCTCTTGTCGACAACCCCTACGCCCTTTTATTCGGCCTTGGGAAAGATTTTCCTTCTTCCTTCTTTTACACCACCTTCTTTTCCATTGCGTTTCCCTTTTCAATGCTTCATTGCTGCTGACTCATTAGTGCAGGCGACAAAATAGCAGGGCATTACTGTACCATCATCATAATCATTATCATCAACATCACAATCATCGACATTGTTGTTTCATTTGCTCACACCTACAGATTTTCATACCTAACAATGGTTCTAGTACGCGTTTTTTCTATAAATGTTGAGTATTCTACGTTAATGTTTTTCCTGAGAAGTTTCTGAAAGTTTTTATCGATTGTAATAGCGTTCGCTAATTCACCATCGCCGCCACTACTGACTTTTCTAGATAAGTTGGAGTTATTTTCGGAGAAAATGTGTGTTGTGTTTTCCAATTGAATGACCATGAAACTCCTAAGATAGTTTTAAAGCCAATTTAAGAATATTCAAGAATAGCTTCCCACATAGGCTTATTAAAAAAATAGTACATAAAAACGTGTCACTATGCGTAATCAATCATAGTCACCGAACGTGACGTGAATTCTTGCTTCAAATAACAAAATTCTTGTACAAGATTGTTACTTCACTAGGTGGAGTCGGCGTAGCCGAGTTGGCTTATCGCTGGTCTGATAAGCCAAAGGTCCTGGGTTCGATCCCAGTTGAGTACAAGATATTTTTCTCGAGCCACTCCCGTGTTTCGGAGGACACGTTAAGCCGTCGGTCCCGGTTGCATATAAAAAAAAGCAGTCGTTAAAAAAAAACGGCGAGGTGGAACTACCCGTAAGGGTCTCCCCACCACTAAAAGCCATACGAATTTACTTTTTACTACACTAGGCAACTAAACCCATAAACCATTGTCTGAAAATGCATCCGTTATTCTTATTGAATCTAAAATACAAAACAGGATAAGATCTGAATTTTTTTTAAATGTTGCAATACATTAATACTCTTAAGTCATTAGTTTAAGATACATCCTTCTACTTAAAACTTCATACATGCTTCTGACTTGACTAAAACCTTGAATCCAGCTCAAAATTTGAATATTGAATTTTGAAATTTGAATTAGGTCATTCATTTACTGAATCTAGCGATACAATTGTTAAATTCTGTTGAAAAGTATTTTCTTTGATTTTTTTATAAAGCCCACGTGAGATTGAGTGTATAAAAAGGTACGTGTATAAAGAGGTGAATGAAAGGAGCGAGGCAGAAATGGGAATCGAACTTATAACCAAAGAAGTAGCAATTAGTCCGAGACAATACGATTTCATAAAATTGCATCATTGCGACTGCTTTAAAATACAACTGCTAGTTAGCAATATTGTAATAGCTACATGCTCAGAAAAGCAAGTAAGAAAATTTATTTTCCATTAAATTATTACAAATAATAAGATATAAAGAATATTATGGAACTTCTAGCCATCTGAACCAGTAGTGATGGCTAGCACAATTTTAAAAACAAAATAAACCCATAAAACAGTCAAAATAAACTTACGAATTCGGCGATTTACCGCAAAAAGTTATGTAGGATATTAAAATTTCTCTAGAGGCTATTATTCGGAGTTTAGAATTCTTTGAGATAATTTTCTCTTCTACTTTTTTGATGGATGGGTACATTCACCTTAACACTTCTCCCCAAAGATGAAAGTTATCCACTTAAGAAAAGTTCAGATTCATTTTGGCATCCCATTCCTCAATATCAAAATGAAACAAAAGCTAATATGAACATTTAATCCGGCGGTTGTTAAAGAGTTAACAAAGTGGCGACCTGGAAAATCAGAAAATTGAATATTTTCAGCTGCTGGGAAGAAGAGAAACGAGAGACAGGGTCGAAGCTCTTTAATCCCTACTCTAATAGCCGGGAAAAGGCACAAGGGCACAATGTAGCTAATTATCAAGCTCAGGGAAAAGGGAACGCTAACAGAAAATATTGTCCTTGGGGTGTTTGAGAATGGAGGGGGAGGTTAAGAAGGGTGGGAGAGGTTTTAGGGGATGAGGAAGCAGTTTTTAGGGGTTGAGAGAGCGTGAGAGATAGTGAACATCGTCAGCAAACAGAATGTGCAGCGATTTAATGCGAAGCCGGTTAAATATTCAGGACGCCATGAAATATTTGCGCACTGGCCTTGTCTTCTTTCAACTGATCAGCGTTTCCTGTTAATTAGGCCTTCTTTTACAACGTTAATGTTTAATCAACTTTCATCGCCGCCCCCAAAAACAAATTTCAAGGTTCCAGACAACAGTGTTATCATTATCATCCTCATAATATGCAATTTTACTCATTTATTTATTATTCTCTGTTCCGGGTAAGCAGCTCTGTTCCTCAGCCATAATTAAAAAACAAAGTTTGCTTATTTAATTCATCAACAGACTAATAACAGATTATTGTGATTTTCTCATGAGGTTATTTGTGTAGCTTACACTGATTTATAACATGAGTCATGTAAAATACAAAAGCCATGTCTGTAGAGCAATACTTAGGGTGGTTTTTTAGAAGAGAACTTCGATACCAATTTAAAAACTAACAAATTTATTAATACAATGAAATTGGCTTCTTTCGCAAGATGATTTTTGCTATTTCATTTGAATATAATATCAGACATACAGCTGCCACGACTGGCTTGTACAATGTACGTAGTCTAAACAAGAGGTGCAGTTTTTAAACACTTATTGAAGCAGTTGGGGCTATATGTCGGGAAAATTACGTCATCAATCGTCGCTGGTTTATCTGTCTAGTCTGATCTGGTCAGGTCTGGTCTACACAGATCAGTCAGCAACTACCGACCACTTTGAAGACAACATTTAATGCGTTTTCGCCAATATACGGCCCAAATGCTGCAAAAAGTGCCTTAAAATTGGACCTTCATTTTAGGCAACGTACAAGCTACCCGCGCAACCAAATGTTTGATATTATAGCCTATTCGAAGAAAATGGCAAAAAATTAACTCCCAAAAGAAGCTTATTTCTTTGCATCAATAAATTTGTAAGTTTTTAAAGCGATAACGAAGTTTATTTCTAAAAAAAAACACCCTTCATCTTATTTTATTAAACGAGCAAGGAATTGTATGTACATATGTATGTATGTATGTACATATTTCCAGTCACTATCTCAAAAACGACTCTAACGATTTTGATGAAATTACAAATATAGGAGCTTTTTGGTGCAAAAATACGATTGCGCTAGGTCTCATTCCTGTAAAAACTCGCTGAAGGACACAAAAAGGAGAAATCTATCCTCAAAGGAACAGCTGATAAAAGAGAAACAGTTTTTAATCATATGGTAGGCCCATTAACGGCGTTATTAACGCTGTCTGGAACGCAAAAACTTCCGCGCGTACCGTGTAGTCGTAGTCTGAGCCTTGCAGTCATGTAGGAAACATATGACTGGAAAGTCAGAGCTCAGCTTATGACGCCATTATTTCTTTGGTGAAAAAAAACTTTTCTAATTACAATTTAACCAAACAAAAAATAACATTATTTGTCATTTTTTCATATTTTGTGGATATTTTGTATTACAGTACAATAACTCTGGGTCTAGGCAAGCTAGGAAGATCGGAAAGTCGGAAATACTATAAAAATCAGAACATTTGGCTAATTATAATAGCTCAATTTGAAAAATGTTTTTTTTTTTAGATTTTAATGTCAATGATGTGGAAGAGAAAGATATTACCTACAATTTGAGACCAACTTTGCATTTTTATTTTGAGTAGGCCTACCTAGTTACCAAGTTCTTAAAAAATCAACATTTTCCAAGTACAGTAGAAAGCCTACATTACACTTCCAAGGAGAATTACAAATTATAAGCTAAATGTTACAAGTATGAATTTGGGTCGTTTCAATGAGCTGAAAGGAATTAGACAAGTTGTGAGAAGCCGTTCTTGAGTGAGGGGTTACAAAGTGGTATCCCATCAACCCAGAAACCACCTATCTTGAAAAATTACAGTTCTACGAGCTGGTAAACTGGAAATTCAGATTGTTACTCAAAATACATATATGTAGTGTCTAAAAGAACATTTTTACCAATTAGAATTAACATTATTATTGATTTGCTTGTGCACTAGCTTATTATGGAAAATGTAGAGATGAGGTGGGACCGCTTCACAGCATAACGCGTCGTTAATCCCCTTCCCACAGCATCATCTTCGATCTTCAAGATACACATCATTGCCCCAAACATTTAACCCCCCCCCCCCCCCCCCGAGCGGAGCTCGGTCTCCCGATATTGTTATTAATCAGTGCAAGCTACATAAATAACCAAATACTTGAAGGATCATTATTTTTTTCTTTGTAGTGGCGCAGGTGATACTGTGGAAGGTATCCATAATGAATAAGACGAAATTGTCACAACCACATTTATTAAAAAATATTGAGAAACTAGTTTCGGTTGTTATACCATTATCAATTTCAAACAAAGTTTGTTTGAGATTGATAATGGTACAACAACCGTTTGTGATTGATAATGGTACAGCAACCGAAACTAGTTTCTCAATGTTTTTTAATAAATGTGGTTGTGACAATTCCGTCTTATTATTCATTGAAGTCGATTTCATTGGGGGTGAACCAGCTCTATATTTTTTTATGTTTATTATTATAATCGTTGTTGTTGTTATTATTATCATAAGCGAGTTCTTTCTGGGTGGAAGACAATAAGCAGCGATGACTAGGTCAAACATTTAATGTTTATTATTGTTTAGACGATGAATTAATAAAAATTGTCTCAAAAATAATAGTGGGAATCAAAGTGAACGAAATCAATGAAATAAAAAGCTATCATAACAGCAGAAAGAAGTTATAAAATGATTTCTTGATTTTTTTGCCGAAGGAATCCCAATCCAATCGGAGTGGTAAATGATAAATTGGCTAAGTTAGTGGAGAGCCGCCAGTCGTCTCTAACCTGCGTAATCGTTACTAAACGGGATTCTGTTGAGGTCAGCAGCCGTCAAGGAAATACAAGTTGACAACTGCAATGCTCGGCTTAATTCATTTATTGAGGTTGCCCTGTTGCCCGCCTCACAGCATTAACTGCTCCATTCTTCCATGACGTCTGTCTGAGTTACATTTCACTTTGCTGCGAGTGCTGTGAGTATTTTCACAGGCTCTCCAAATATCCTAACCAACTACGGCTATTCAACCGATTTTCTTCTCCAATTATCTTATAAATCGCTCATTTTTCAAATTAAGGTGTTACAAATTAAAAATTATTGGATAAATTATTTAACAATACAATAGTTTGACTGCAAGTCGTTAAATTTCACATGAAAAGTTAACAATAGTTTGCTCCCTGTTGATCCCCCTAGTTGATTTCTAAATAATACAATACTATATGAATAGTATTGAATGGGGAGTGATAGCCGCGAGCAGTAGTAGGTATCTGTTCAATCAGATAGAGATAAGCTGCGTTCTCGTAGGTCCTGTTTGTAACGGTGACCGATTAGATTGGCCAGCAAAAAAGACACTGTTCTCTGCTGTAAAATCACTTCCCGGTGGTTCGGAACCCACCTAAAACTCATCAATCACCATCATTCAACTCATTACCCACGTACAGGTCTCAGACCTATGTGGGCTTCATCCTCAGAAAAAAAATAGGCCTAATAATGTGATGAGTAAAGAGAACTGAATAACTGTCTTTTTTAATTGAACGTATTTAAAATAGGTGATAAACCCCGTTGATGCCCCTAGTTCATTTGTCACACAATTCATGGATAGGCCTGATAATGTGATGAGCATACAGATCTCAATAACTGTATATTATTTTCGAATTGAAGGTATTTCAAATATTAGTGATCATTATAAATCTAAGCTTGATTTTTTCACTTTTATCTATTAATTTTGGCCTTGCTTAATATCCAACTTTTAATTCCGAATATACTAAGCTAAAATACGAATGATGCTGATAATACTGTATATAATATAATATTCTAGATAAAGATGTGTCTAACAGTCATTGAAAAAATAGTGTTCAAATCTGACTCCATCTTGCAATTTGTAAATGGAATTTTGTTTAGTAATTATCAAAGAAAAGTAATGAACAATTATCAAGAATTGTTGAGCAATAATTCAAAAGTTTTTGGTTTCTTTCCTTCTATTCCAACTAGATACTCGTATTTTCAGCTGGAAATTTCTAGTTAAAGTAATTCAACGTCTAATTAAATAATTCAACAATTGAAAAATTACCAATTCACTTCTAAATCACACTTCATGAGTTTTTTTTACCCTTCTTCTATATTTTCCTAAGCTGCTCCTTCTATGAAATATTCGTTAGAGTTCATCAATAGATAATTTGACATTTGATGGAACCATAACTTTTTTCAAACATTTACTTTCAATTTGTAAAAGACTGGTTAACAGCACTTGAGTATTTCGTTAAAAATAATAGCCAAAATTTAATAAATATAACTAATAAGGAAAAAAGCAGCCACCACTTCATGGAAGATAATCTAGGTTTTTTTTGTGTGTGAAAGAGTACGAGTGGACGTGTGTGAGTGTGTGTATGAGGATTCAGTAAGCTATTATGATTTAGTATGTATTGAAGTGTTCCCACACAGGTTTTCCTATAGGGAAACACATATTTGAAGATAATTTGATTTTGTTTTATTTTGTAATTGATTGATTTGATTTAAAAAAAATAAATTTGACTTGATTTAATAACAAGCTAGTTTGAAGTAACTGACAATTTAACAAACTGACAAATATAGAAACAGTTTTTTTTAATTTCGAATTCCTTTAAGTGCTATTAATTTATACTGAAGACTTCCACATTGGCGGATATTGACAACAGCATTGAATAGCTGATATTTTTGTTAAGTAGCATTCATCGATTTCCATCAGCTTTCAATGCTGTTATCAATATCCGTCATTGCAGAAGGCTTCAGTATAAATTAATAGCATTTATAGGAATTCAAAACTAATAAATTCTGTTCCTTTAATAACCTTTCACTACATAAATAGAATTTGAAAATCCGTACATAAATATAGTCAAAAACAGTATTCATATCTAATTTCCGCTCTGCTCAGCGGCGGAATAACTGAGTTTCAGAGATAGGGAGTTAGAAAACAGAAAGAGCAAGGAAAAGACAAAGGGAGATAGAGGAAGAGACAAAATAATACTGATAGGTACAAGGAGAGAGAAAGAGAATGAGCGAGAAGTTGCACAGAATGTGAACAATGGCGACGGCTGTGATTCAAAGCAGCTGATTGGCTCGTTGCTAGAGGATTCGGTAGATTCCAGAGAGCCGTGAACGAAGGACAGCGGAGAAAAGAAAAAGGATGCAAAGCTGGAGTTGTCTGCTGGCTGGAAGAGAGCACAGTAGAGGGAGAGAGAGTGAGTGGCTCTGAACTGGAAAGAAAAGGGTCTTGGAATCAAATTATGGCGGCCGTGAAATGAAATCTTGTCCCGGCGCTCTGGCTTTACTTGCTTGGCTGGCAATACGCTCTTAATAGCACTTAGAAGAATCAAACGTTGCTCGCCCCTTGATCATCCCCACCATCACCCCCTTTCGTAACAGTTTTCGCTTGACATTGTCATCATCATCATCATCGAGTACTGACTCAGGTTGGAACCAGCCGCCACCGACGTTCAAGTGACGCACCGGCCACAAATTCAATAATTCCGCGTCTCATAGAATAGAATGGTATGGCATTGGCAGTTTCCAGCTTTTGTTCTTCATGTTTCATGTGCACAACATTACTAGACTATTGATTCATACTTTGCACCTCCTACTTCTGGTTTTATATTCTTGGTTCGCTTTCATCTTTTCCTCTACCAAAGCTTCACTGTCATCCATATAAACAAGATTAATATTCACCTCCAACATTACAACTGGAAAAACTGATCAAGTTTTTTTTAGGATGAATAGGTCTGAGACCTGTGCGTGGGAAAAAGTTGGATGATGGTGATTGATGAGCTAAACCTACAGTTTTAGTTTTAGGTGGGTTCCGAACCACCGGGAAGTGATTTTACAGCAGAGAACAGTGTCTTTCTTGCTGGCCAATCTAATCGGTCACCCTTACAAAGAGTGCCTAGGAGAACGCAGCTTATCTCTATCTGATTGAACAGATACCTGCTACGGCTCACGGCTATAACTTTGTACACATTTATTTCATGTACAGGTATAATGTATACATTGTATAGCATTTACATTGTGTAGCATATATGCCAATATATTGAAACCAATGTTTGTATAGTTGAATGTTCTCCCACTAGAAAATGAAGTTCACTTTATTGCAATCTATCTTTAAGAAGATATGCAACTTTAAACGATTAAATTACATAAGCACATAGTTTATGATACTGGCAACACATACTTGCTCACAATTTGCATATTTATTGCGAATAATTTTTTTCTGAGGATAAAGCCCACATAGGCCTGAGACCTGTACGTGAGTAATGAATTGGATGATGGTGATTGATGAGTTGGACCTACAGTTTCAGGTGGGTTCCGAACCACCGGGAAGTAATTTTACAGGAGAAAACAGTCTATTTTGTTGGCCAATTCAATCGTTCATCCTTTTGCAAATAATTGTACAACACTCGTTCAAAGTTATTAAATTACTTATAAATTCACATTTACACATATGGGATGTTTTATATTTCCTAATTACCAGGAAATTTTATTTTTCCCAGTCATTATTACCACAGACTATATGGAAAAACTAAACGGGTAAACTTTAGTATTTACATTCCTCTATAATATTTTATCCGAAGGTCAGGTTTATTGAAAGCTGGTAGTGTTTCTATGTTCTGTGGACAATCTTCAAATTTTGACTCTCAATGAAATCTTATGCATTGACTATTGTCATAGACAAATTACAGAATATAATGACAAGCTTTATATTTTTCTCTTAATTGATATTGTCAATGTTTTACAATATTTTGTCCTAAGGTAAAATTATCTTAATTTTCTGTGCTATTTTCAATTTTCTACAACATTTTGTCCAAAGGTCTGCTTTAAAAAAGCTGATTGTCAGGTTGTTTGATTTAACTTTTGATTATGAATGATATATTTAACTTCTTTTTCTGAATGAAATTCTCAATTTTTGATAGACGGAATTTTGAACTCTTTATTCTCAACGAAATACCTAAATTATAATACAATTTTATACGTAATTTTAATAATATTATATTATACGTTTTGAATCTGCACTCACAACTCACAGTATGTATTGCATGTAGAGTATTTTTGTTCATTTGAGAAATCTATATAAAATATTCATTTTCATCGGTATTATTGTGAGATATTTATGTTATTATTAACTCACAAGCATGTCAGTGGTGGCATTTGTGATGCTACAGGTACGCTTATGCATATTCATCCACAACCATGTTAGCGGATATGTCATTCCTGTTAAAGATAGATCAAGAGGTCAATTATAACCTTCCTAAATGGAGCACTAAGGAATATCAGAGTTCAAATGTACGTATTTTGAACAGTAACAAGTTACTTAAGTTCAACTTGATTACGCTAACGTTATTCAAGTTGAAATTGAACGTTATTAGGAGGGATGCTCTAAGCAACATAAATGCAAGACGGAGTATTGGAATCATTTGATTAGTAACTGCTATGTAGTTGGTAGTGTAAAATTAGAGCTGGAGAGATCGTTTACTGACTGGTGAGTCCTAAGTTCGCCCACATCGGGGTCTGACATGCAACAACCGACTAACGCCCTTTTATTCAACCAAAGAGTAGCAGAGAGCTTGACGGCAATTAGAAGTTCATTACTCTAATAGAATCCCAGACCCTTCTCTTGATCGATCCACCCCCTCCCCACGCGCCCTTCTTCAGGAAAGCCCTTTAGAAGGGCTTGTTCTTCTCACGTGAGGCACTCATCTTCAAACTTCAGATAGTAGACGCCTTCTCTGACAGTTGGTGCTAAATTAATCAACGATAGTGACTGAGATTGACAGAAAAATGAACAAGATCCATGACATAGCTCTAGAATGAGTGAAGGAAATACTCCTGAACAAACAAATTTAAAACTGGACGATTTTCTTGAAAAGAAGCGTTTTTTGAGTAGTCAACACTGGTATTTGTTGGTAGAAGTTCGCATTCTATTTTGTTCTTTGTTTTTCCGCATCCTTCTTTCTTTTTTTCTTTACTTTTGTTTTTCCGCATTCTTTGTAGCACATCCCTAGCTGTCTTGTAGCGGGACAACTTTGACTTCACAAGAATTATATCTGATATAAACAATGTATAAAAACTGATTCAAATATTATAATTAATTTAAAAAATTGTAAGGTGATACAGAGGTAAATGTGCGATGCTTAAATGTTGATGTGATATAAAATACCTTTGAATCATCCAGTTTGCTGACAATTAATTCTGACCCTTACAGGTAGTTGAGTGAATGGCAAGTTTTATGTGAATCATGAAAGATCTACATTTTATGTGGATTCCCAACCACTGTGAAAGTTTCAACTAAGTAGATAATGAAGTCTAGTCAGAACTGTTCGGTCACTCATCAAAACGTAACATCAAACGGATACTACGGGCAACTGTGAGATTCACATAATATTTTCTGGGTTAAATATGTCTTGGACCAATGAAAATAATTACATTGCTTTCCTAACTTGTTTTATAAGAACCGATAGTTATTCTTCTATTACATGCTAGTAAAATCTGGAGAATTTATTGAATTTTTGAGGAATTTATAATACGAAAGTCGACTCAGTTATTCAATGTGGTCGATTCTGAAATCAGGAGAATGAAATTCAACACCTTTGAAATTTGTTGTTAATTTGATTAAAACCCGAATCAGCTCAAACTGAATAAACCAATAGAATCAAAATACATCAAAGTAAGTGAATCATAGATTAAAAAACTCAACATCCAAAACCGTAATTTTTGTATACAAAATCAATGTAAAAATGTGCATCCAAGCGAGTAATGACATGCAGACTTCAAGTAATGACATCAACACATGTAATGACATCAACATGTAATGACTTCGGGTAATGAAACCAACAAGTAATGACATCAACATGACATAATGACTTCGTGTAATGAAATCAACAAGTAATGACCTCAAGAATCAAAAAGTTCTGCCTCTGTGCAGTAAAACCTCAAATTCTGTCTTGCAACAAAAAGCAAAATGTTGAAAAACTGCTGTGATTAAAAAAATGATTTAAAGTGAACAAATTACTTTGAAATTCATTTAAGGTAACGAAAAAGAATTTAAAGTAATATTAGGATCAATTGAGTCTGCTGAATCACAACTGATTCAAACAGAACGACCACATAATATAAAAGTATATGAATCTTAGCGCTGAGTAGAAGGCAAAAGAAAAACTTTCAACGCCTGAAGCACATTTCGTGCAATCTGAGTATCTTTTCCGCAACTTTCTCGCCATCTCCTTCTATCTGTCCTTATCTTTATCTCTATCTCTACTCACAGTCCCGCGTTAAACATTAATTCCAAGTAAACAGCCCGAGGAGAGAATTCGGTCAGGGATTATCCACAGCTGGAACTTATCGTCTAGATTTCCGTTTGTCTACGAACGAGCTCGTATAGCGGTAATGAAAAAGTGATATTAGTAACTCTGCGAAAGTTATCTGTTGAGAATCGTAGGAATATTATTTTTCTGGATTAGCGCGTTTCTCATAGTTTTTTCATCTCAGCTGTAACAAAAATTTATACTCAGTTTTAGCTTTTCTGGTTGACCAACTTGGGTAACTAAAGCTGTGTTTTTGTACCCTGTTTTGAGCTGAAAATATTGAAATATCGTTCATTGCAAAATAAAGTTTTCAACACCAATATCACAATAAATTACCAATACGATAATATACCATGAAGATTATGATTCCATAATATTCATAAGTTTTATCGAGTTTAGCCAAGCAAAATAATCACGATTCATGATATTACAATAAGAATTACAGAGATTTAAACTCACCTATGAACATTAACATGACTGTTCCCAATAAAATAAATCTCATCGAGTAATTGAATTAAGAAAGTTGAAGTACCATTTGTAGATACAATTGTAAAACACAATTGAAAAGAAAAAATCAACTTTGTTCAGAGTTCTTAGAAATTCTAGATTTTATTTTTGACACACTTTTTGTGCTGTTTATGATTAAAATAGCACATTCATTTTGATATTCTAAAATTTAAAACTTGATTATCAAGGAAAGTTTATTGCCTTATTCCTTATTTTCTTGATTATCTTGAAAATCTAGGCTGCCACTATGGTTGAGAAACTGCGAGAACCAGGCTGATTTAAAAAGTCAATTAAAAAAAGCATTCATTTTGTGCTGTTTATGATTAAAATAAAACTTATCCATTTATTAACCTCTTTGCAATGAATTAAACTGAGAATCAACTATTAAACTATTTTAACTAATTAAACTATCAGCTCGAAGAAATATTTATTTCTTGTTCTGATGATGCCCACGAAAGTCCGAGACTTTTGCGTGGGTTCCAAATCACCAGGTAGATTTTACGTTCAAAGTCATTCCGTTCGAAAATGTGCTGGTGTGTAGTTAATAGTTTAGAAATTGTTGTGATTTGATGTCATACGGTAATAAATGCAAGATATAAAATAATTGAATGTGGTTGTATGAAATATAAAAATAAATATATAACATGCTTTGTACAAGTTCACGTTATATTGGAAAACTTTCTTAAATTTCACGAAAAAGACTGTGTTGTGAAGACAACCCATGTAGCTAGCTCAGTTTCCATGCGAATTGTCAACAATGTTATTAGCGTTCAGCCGTAGTCGCTTATTGCCATGTCAAAGGCTTGTTATTGGAATGGAGCGAGCGTCAATAGTAATTCGACGTGTGTGAGTATGTGTGTGTATTTAGAAGGCAGGCTGCCACTCGAAGTTTATTATATTCATGGGCGTTTGTTAGTGTGAGGCGGTCGTATGTGTAAAACGACAACTGACTAAATAAGCATGTGCAGATCGTACAAGGTAAAAGGCACATTTAGGTGGCAGTGTACATATGAGAAATAGGGTGCGACATGTGATATTCGAAGAGGAAGAAAATTGGATAGAGTGGCAAGAGGTGGGAAGGAAAGGAATAGAATGGCGAAGAGAAGATGATGAGAAAGAGAGGGAAGAAAGGAGAAAGAGTGGAAAGAGAGTGGATGGGGTGGCAGGAAGTGAAAAGGAGGAGGGAAGAATGGCAAAGAAGAGTTGATGATGAAGTTGAGGAGAGAAGTTGATAAGAAAGAGGAAAAATAAAGGAGAAAGAGTGGAAAGAGAGAGGACGGGGTGGCAGGAAGTGACAAGGAGAAGGGAAGAATGTCAAAGAAGAGTTGATGATGAAGTTGAGAAAGAGGCCAAGAAAAGTTGGGGAGGGAATGGGAAGGAAAGTGTGACGTAAAGAAGGGAAGGAGTAACAAAGAAGAGGCAGAAATGAATAAGATAATGAGGGGGAAGGGATTGTAGAAAGAGAGAAAATTCTGGATGGGTTGACAAGGAAAACGGGAGGAATGATGTAGAAGCTGATGATGAAGAATAGGATGATGCCAAGAATAGGAAAGTAGAGGCAAGGAGAAGATAAGGAATGGCTACGATGGAGGAGATAAAGTTGGAAAAGGAGTAAAATGTAAATAGTGGGAAAAGAGGGGTAGGAACGAAGTAAGTAAAAGACAGAGAAGAAGGAGGGGAGAGGTAAGAAAAAGGCAGAGAAGAGGAAAGAAATAGGTATGATGAAGGCAACGGAGAGGAAGGAAAGAGGTAAGAAAAAGTTGGAGAAAAGGATGAGAACAGGTTAGAAAAAGGCAGATCAGAAGAAGGAAAAAGTAGGAAGAAGGTATGGAGGAGATAAAGTTGGAAAAGGAGTAAATAGTAAATAGGAGGAAGAGAAAGGAAGGACAGAAGTAAGAAAACGAAAGAGAAGAAGGTGGGAAGAGGTAAGAAAACGACAGAGAAGAGGAAAGAAATAGGGATGAGGAAGGCAACGGAGAGGAAGGAGAGAGGTAAGAAAAAGTCGGAGAAAAGGATGGGAACAGGTTAGAAAAAGGCAGATCAGAAAAAGGAAAAAGTAAGAAGAAGGAAAAGAGAGACAGAGAGGGAAAATGTGAGAGAAGGGCCGATGGAAAGGAGAGAAACGTGAAAAGGCAGAGGTAGGAAAGGAATGAAAAAAAGAGTGGAAGAGCTTATAAAGGAGTATAAAAAAGGAAAGGATGGGGAAAGGAAAGTAAAATAAAGAAAACAAAATTCAAAAGAAAGAGCAGTAGAGAGGAAATCAAAATTAAAATAATATGCAGAAAAGGGTGTGAAAGGGGGAACAGGCAAAGGGTGGTATGAAAGGAGATGTTAGGGGGGAGGAAAATACGAAGAAAAGGGATGTAGAAGAGAGAGAAGAAGGAGGGAAGAGGTAAGAAAAAGAACAAAGTGACGAAGAGGTGGCACAATAGTGACACAGAACAGGTAGAACAATGTAGAATAAAATTTAAAGAAGAGGTACAGCTAGAGCAATTCAAGCAATAGAGAATATAACAGAATGATTTTTTATTTGTTGACAAGGTGAAGTTTGGACAGTAATGTCCACTCTACCACTCAACCACGTCGAGAACAAAACTATACAAACACAACAAAATATTTAGAGATAAGTTAACAAACAAAAATGAATCTAATCCGTATGGGGTGGATTCGGAACCCACATAAAACTGTAGGTCCAACTCATCATTCACCATCATCCAATTCATTAACCACGCACAGGTCTTTGACCTTGTGGGCTTCATCCTCCGAAAAAATATATAAATTGAGTCCAATAAAGAAAAAAAATTAAAAATAAAATATCTTTGAGTAATTGAATTTAGAATAGGCAGGAGAGAGATAGAAAATGGCAAAGAAGCGGGTGCAAGGTTCAAGAAATGGACAGTAAAGGTTAAGAAAAAGGCCAGAAGTTAAAAAGAGGATGGTAGAGGGGCGATAAATTGAACGGAGAGGCAAAATAAGAGAAGATAACTGTAAGAGAAGGTAGGTGTAAGAGAAGAGTGACAAGGAAAGGGAAAGAGGTGGCACTGTAGTGAAATAGAACAGGCAAGAAGCTTAGAAATAAGGTAGAAAGTAGAAAAATATTTAAGAAAGATGTGTGGAAGAGTAGAGGTGATGAGTGGCAGGAAATAGAGAAGCAGGGAAGCAAAATAGGTGAACAGTCATAGATAAAGAAAGAAAATTACAAAGAAGAGGAAAATATAGAGACGAAAAGAAGACGCAAGAAAGAGCACACTTCGATAAATTGCTTTCCAATTTGTCGTGTCGATGGCTCATGATGTTGGAAAACATGGAGACATCGAGCTGCACGTCAATGGATTGGCGTTACGTTTAAAAAGCGTTCGATCTAGCTTGAAGAGCACAAACGATTTGGTTTGTTAACTTAAGGCGGAACAAACATCACTGTCGACACTTTTCACCAATGATGTGCGTCTTTTATGTTGTGAAAGTCGAAAACTTGGAAATGCATAAGTGAATACATTTCAAATGCCCGGCCAATTTGGGACATCCATTCAAAGACATCATCCGCAATAAAAAAATCAATTTGGGTAGTTCCGTGTTCATGTTTTGCGATAATGGAAAATGAAGGTATTATTGTGAGTATCAAATTCAAATAGTGATCAGGATACCTGTGAGTCTAAGCCATTTTGAAAATTGAAAGCTAAAATTAAATTATGATGTTGAAGATCCATCTTGTTTCACTAATATGTAATAAAAACTTAAAAAACACTTTCAAGTGGAATTTATAACTCACGTTACGGTGTTACGGTCTTAAATCAGTGTACTGTGGGTTGTCTGACGATGCTATTGAACAACAGAGTGAAACGGCCGTCACGCCATAACGTGAGTTATAATTTCCACTCAAAAGTGTTTTTTAAGTTTTTATTATACTAAAATTAAAACAAGGAAAATTATTCATTTGCGAAAATTATTTATGATAGGTTTTCACCATGATAAAAACTCAGTATCTATACTAGTAAAATAATTTTTCCTGTGCGTTGTGGGTATCTAAATTCAAGTTCACCTAGGCGGGTTGAAGTTCAAATTCATCTATTCTAGAAATGGAACTTCCATTGCACGGGTAAATTCAAATTCAATTATTCGCACAGTTGGTACAATACATCATCATCAGTTTGTTGGAAAATAATACATTACTAAAAATTAAAAAAAAAACATATAAAACGATATAATTTAACTGTTACACAAATGAAAATTATAAAAAGCTTATTCACATCAACCATCGAATAAATAATGTAGCGAATATGAAATTGGAGAGAATAGAGAGAAAGAAGAAACAGTGGTTCTCGATGTTATCTGCTATGTAAACGTTTACTTCTAAGCAATTAATTACTCTGCTTTTGACACTTTTATGGCGTTTACTTGGTAATTTGTAGAATGTTCTAGTTGTTTGATTAGAAATTAATGGAGTCTTATCGAATATTGTGGAAAGTGCGAGTTTCTTTATTTATTTATTTAGAAGTTAATAGAAAAATGTAGAGATCTCTCGATTGTTGAAAAACCTATTTAAGGCAAACGCATTTGTGGAAACTTGTTCAGTCTTGTTTGAAATTCGTCGTGATAAACAAGTTGTGACAGTTCTATATATTGTGCCTATATAGTGATAATTCTTTTTCCTATTTAATTCATACCAGTGATCTAATAAATAGTTTTTATTGTATTACGGACTAGTGCTACATAAGTTAATTGTTCTTTTTCGACGTTTCTTTTTGAATATTATTGGACAGTTATTATTTAATATTAGATCGGCCTTTTAACTTTTAGTGATTGATTTTTGTACAGTTTGTTGAAATCTCTTTATTAGTTGAACAGTATCGATTTGTCTGTTTTTAATTACTTATTTTTCTGTAAGACATTGCTGATCAGTGAGTGTTTTGATTATTTATGTAAATAAAGTGCGAGTGATAAATTTAAGTGTTGCCAGCGTTATTTTAGACATAGAACCCGTAACAATAATTTTAAGTACCCCGAGGAAAACTAGTCCTGTTTGAGGCACCGTCAAATTGTTTAACTTTAAATAAGGTGAATGATGCCAATGAACCAGGAATCGAACCAAGACTGGGGGAAGCTCTATCACGCCATACCACGGCAATTCGGAGAACCATAATAAATTTTCCAAAGTATCATACCTTTGTAATCACGTAAGTTCAAGCTAACAGCATGACTCTTTTATTTTTTTGTCAACAACTGATTTCATTAAGTTTTTCATTAATGAATTGCTCTAATTGAGGACTTGATGTTCTCACGATTGCTTTTACTTTTAAAACATAAGGTACTTCAAGTTTCGAATGTCACCTCAGTCTTAATTACAATCAAACTAAAATTAAAATGCAGAGCAGCTTGACATAATGGTCATGAAGTAATTTAAATGTCTGATGCGTGCTTCTAATAGGCTGATGGATGCTTGTTATTGGTCGAGTTCCTGGGATCTTTGCCGGTAACTGGTAAATGTTACCAATGGCGCCTGATTGGTCTACTTAAATTCATAGACGTTAAAAAATTTGAATAGACCAATCAGACGCCACCGGTAACAATTACCAGTTACCGGTTCAGCTCCCAGGAACTCAAACATTGGCTGAAAGCTGATACTTTGTGACATACCCAAGTGCTGCTCTATCATTGGTTGAGGGCGTATCAACAAGTCTGATCACAGAACACCAAGCTAGTAGTGTTAAATTGATTGACAATATTGGTTGAATGATCAAATTAATATATTTCAACCAATTTAATACTACTTATCTTGTTTATGAAGTAGGTCAATATCAGTTAATCAATATTTTCTGTAACAGAATATCTGTGTATTTGTCATTTCGTTTTCTGTTAATAGCGTCTTATGTGTGTTACTCATTTATTATTTTTCCTGCTGCTCAATATTTTTTTACTTTCATTGACCTTGAATATTTTTTGCGTTCATTATAGTGTTGATTTGTGTTTGGCCAACTGCTTTCTACTTGTCTATCATTGTTATTTTTTATTGATCAGTTATTTCTTGCTATGCCTGCAACTAATGGGTATGTACAAATGTAAAGTAGTAATGGGTATGTCTAGTATGAGCCAATAACATGCCTCAACGTTGAATAGTTCTTCCCAGGGCAGTGTAGTGTTATTTCTATACAGCCCTGAGTTCCGTCTATGAGAGATAGATTCCATTCTATAAGCCATTAGTATCCGTCCATTAAAGGTATAAGCATTTCTTAAGAGGTCAGATTTCTTAATCTGTGGTATAAGTAAAGCTATTCTGAATTTTAGTTTGTTTGATCGAGATTATCATGACTCTCGAAACTATAGTTTCGTGCTTTAGGAGCTTTTATAATAAAAGTTAGCGTAAATCAAGTGGTATTCATTATGGATATTCACCGCAATATCACCGTTACTAATAAAAATGAGATTTTTAATAATCAACTCATACATTCAATTGGGTGTTACACAATAATTTTGGTTTCAGAGATGTCTCAAAAGTGCAATTGTCTAAGCTTAACCACTGGTCAGCATATGAACAAACTATAAAAAATATACATGTTTCAAAAGTATAATTAACTAAGCTCAACCAATGGTCAGGATATGAAGAAACTATACAAAAATACTAAATTTTGTCTTCGCCACTTTAATAACTACTTAAGCACGAGTTAATTTGAATATACTTTCAACTATCACGTCATTTTAAATCTCAACTAAACTTTCAATTATACTCATGGATATCTATCTACCACTATATTACCACCTTTAATACAAATAATTAAAGAATATTAAATAATTGTCAATCTTTGTAGTTAATACCAAATTCGGTTCCTCTAAAATTCTTTGACCCCGCTCATAGCTGTCAATTTTCTGAGTGCACTGCGAGAATTCCAATTCCAAGCTTAAAAATCTTTAAATCGATCAACAAGTTGACACAACTGAAATGGAGCATCGAACCTGCTCCCATTTACTCCTTAAACTTAGCTCAACTGTCACTAAACCAGTAGAAATGTCGTCATCGTCACGGTTTCCCACCTTTATTCAGCCATTAGCGCGGCAAACGTTCAAAACTGTCAGCCATTAATGATGTTGACTCAACGCTCGTTCAATAATTGATTACCAGTTTCTCTCCATCAGTGTTTATGACGTTCTGAATTATGGAAACGCAAGCGTGGAGGCGTCAATTTCTGACGCATTCGTTAGCGATTGGCCTGGAAATTTGTTTTCGGTCATAATTACCGTTTGTTGCGTGTTTGTCGCTCGTTTTAATGACTGGGATTGTTTGGGCTGAACAACTCCTACGGCTCATAAGGGTGGGCGGTCATTCCTCTCTCATAATAACAGAGTGCAGCTCGATGAATGTACTGTTAATCATATGAAACAATTTTATGATTGATCAGCTTAAAATAAACGACGACATATCTGGTTAATGCGTTGCGATAAGATTTTTATTGTTGGCCCACCAGAGACCAGAAATTAACACGCTTATCAAAATGTGCTACATTTCCGTTGTTCTAATAGACTGGGGGACTTTAATTAAAAGAGAAAAACTCAGACATTAATCTAAGTATAGTATTCGAATTACCGTAATCATTTGAATATTGGTAAGCGTTCCAATGATTTATATTAAAAATAGCTTTATCATAGATTAAAAATAATTGTATTTTGCTGTAATTCTGTGTAATACTGTATTCTGTACATTTACAATGTTGTAGAACTCAAACATTCGCGACACGGAGGGCCCCCAAGGTTTAAGGCCTCTCGGGGGCCCTTGGTAAAGTTTTGCAGTTTCTATCTTAAGATAATTTGACATCTTGTGGGACCGGACTCCCCAAGGCGGAGGTGCCCTAAATGATTTTTGCGGGGAGACCCCCGAGTGCTTACCGCTGCCACTGATTGGAAAATAAACAAAAAATGTCTTTAGAGAGCACCTGTGTTTCAATCCAACATTAGTGATCAATCAATTCTGATGATTAATGATGCTAAATAATCAATCGCATGTTTGAATTCTCCTTAAATGACAAACTCAAAAAACTCTATTCATAGTCTACATCATATAGTATATAACAATACAGTCATAGAATATAATGATATAAACAGAAGGGAAACTCTCTCGAAATCTCTGCGTCAATACGCCATCTTGAAACTTTGTGAGCTAGGCATTAGCTAACAAAAATTAATATTTCTATGGATGATATATGGTTTTATGGTTTTATTTATTTCTATGGATGATATGTTGTGTTTTTGTGCATAGAAGGGAATGTAGGGCCAACTTCGTGAGATAGATAGAAATTTTATTTAAAGAACAAATAAAATACAATTAGAAATATAAGATACTTTTATCATAATTTGAGCAATATTACAATATAATATTATAATAACATATGGCAAATGTACTGAGAGCAAAGAAAATAATTTTCTGTCCGCGCACAGGAGTATCATTGAAATAATAAAAGACTTTGAATATCTAAACAAAAAACAAAGAGAATGAAACATTTTGAAATAGAGATAAAACTAATGAAAAGAAAACTGGAAAATATACTGAATACAAAGTACAAAACGCTATGGAACAAATTTAAACAGAAATTTATTGTATGATATCATATCTTAAATTATTCAAACTTGATATCAATGAGGTGAAAACTAAGTCATTCCGTTTCTTGTGGGGAAGATTGTTTATACAGTTGCCTCAGGAAATAGCTTCTATCTATTATCCGTTATCAGTTGTTAAAATTGCGGCATTAAGTGATTTTAGTTTTGAAACATTTCAGGTTGAAAACATTAGACTGACTGGAAGCAGTTGTAAACATAGATCAAATCTTTGGGGGGGGGGGGGGAAGGGGAATCAAGACCGATAATAACAAATTTCGTATTCCTTGTTTTAGTATAGTTTAGTAGAGATACTGTAAAAAATTCAAATATAAAAGGACACTAGATTCTTATGATATTGCTATTTTTAAAGGGCCCAAGCAAATTCAGAACCCGAAATTGTGTGTGTGGTTTATTCACATTTGTAAAAGTTTATTAGAGGGGGAAGGGGTGGCCCCATTGTATGCCCTGACTGGGAGTTTCCCTACTGTTTATTCTTTGATATAGTATAAAGTATTTTTTGAAAATTTGATTTCTTCACTGATAAAGTTGGAATTACTGAATTAATGACTGCATTTTGAGAGATTGTTGACATGCACGTGTTTCCAATCATGCTATACGAATTAATAACTAGCAGTTCTATCAATAGCTCTTTTTTTAAAGTCTTTTTTTTAAGAGTTAGCATTCTTCACTGATAATGTATAAAGTATTTTTTGAAAGCTTGATTTCTTCACTGATAAAGTTGGAATTATTTAATTAATGACTGTATTTTGAGAGATATAGGTCATTCTCGTGTTTCCAATCATGCTATACGAATTAATAGCTAGCAGTTCTATAAATATTCCCAACTACTCTAGTAGAATCAGCAATACTGAGTGCCTATTCATTCATGGCAACACCATAGCGTTCACTCATTGCCATATTTCAAGGCTTGGGCTGCTCTAAGAAGACAAATTATCGGAAAACTATATGTTCTATTCATGTGGGGCACGAGTGTTGTGAGCCCTATGCAGATTAGCATGGAACTTTATGACAGGGCTCAATGGGGGCTTGGACATTTGGTTTTGCGGGAACAGGTGCTACTAACTGTTGTCATGTTGCACTGCAGAGCTGAACAGAGCTTTGCTGCGTGGTCACAGCTAGATCTAGAGAGCTGTTAGTTGCTGCCAATGCACTGCCGAGCTGTACGATTTGCATTGATAACTCTTGTAAAGGACCGGACGAATTCGCATAGAGCACAGAGACCTATAGAGGAGCACAACGAATTCGCATAGAGCAACAGACCTATACTACAGACGAGACAAATGTTGTTGATACTGGCAGCTTTGTACAACCCACCGTACAATAACATCATCAATCACACTTGCCGAGAAGCCGGCAGGAGTATAGCTCACTCATTCACTCTCTCTCTCTCTCTCTATTATTTATTCTCCGTCACTCTCTCTCTCTCTCACACACACACACACACACACAAACTCTCTATCTTTTACTATTTATTCCCTCTTCCACCCACTCTGATGTATCTGAAAAATCTCTCTCAAGCCTTATCATTGGTTATTCTCTCTGCCTACTCTCTCAAATGCTGTCACTCACTGTAAGAGAGGGACACCGTCCCTAACTTCGTCTTTTTATGCAAATGTATCACCAAGTTTTTTCTTTTTTCTTCTATATACCATATTAATATAATTTTCAGTCATAATTTCATGTTTATATATCGATAAACTGTTTATGTAATAACTATAAATGATAATGTTTATAACTGATAATGTTTTTTGTAATAATACTTGGTGATGCCTATATATTGTTTTTTATACTAGTAGCTGTTCAACTATTATTTGTACGAATAAAGTAATCAATCAATCACTCCCGTTCTCTCTTTCTCTTCGGTTAAGAGTCGTTTTTATGAATTTACCTTGAGACTTCCTCAACTCAAGAGAGATTTGAAAAGCATTCAATTATAAGGCTTCTTAAGTCATCCTTAAGTAAAACACAATAATTGCATTTTAAACATTTCTTGAGAATTGATCATTTACATAAATCGGCAGAGTTTGGACAGTTTGTTCACTCTTGATACATTTGTGCATGTATTATTTGATAAATATACCTTGAAGCTTCCCAAACTCAAGACAGACTTGAAAAGTACTCACTTAAAAGGCTTCTTAAGTCTTCCTTGAGTTATGAAAGCTTCAAAATAGGTAAGAAAGGTTTGTAAGCACGGGTCTAAGAGCACATTTATACAGTTCAAGGCTTTTTGTATCAAATATGAGTTTTGTATCAAAATTTGATACAAACAGCCCTTGAACTGTATCAAACCTTCATTGAGGCTTCCTCAAGCCAAGGGAAACTTCACCAGTCTTTTGAGTTGAGGAAGCCTCAAGTCAGGCTCATAAAATAATACGGGCCGTATACCCGGTTTCTGAGTTGTTCATTAAGTTTAATGGATCATTAACCCATTGCTCCAGCATTTAATGAACAACTCTGAAGCCGGGCATATAATAAGTGTTTCAAGAGTGGGCGAATTCTGTCCAAACTTCCGTTCATGTAATTGCATCAATTCTCATTATTATGTTAGAAATGCCATTATTTAGTTTTGCAGATAGTGTTCATACGTTATAAACTATTTTAGGTTAGGGAACTTAAAACTCAAATTAGCCAATTACATTTCCTCGATTTAAATCTTCATTCATATGAATTTTTTTTCAATTTCAAATACTTTATTCACTTAAATAAAAATATAAAATACATAGAATACCATAAAATTTTTAAGTGCATTCCTCGTTAGGCTATAGCCTGTGTGGAGGAATGGTTCGTCTCTCCATCAGAAATTAAGTATATATGGTAAATAAGAAAAGACAATAACAATATATTATAAAATATATCTCTCTTCCTCTCTCTATCTTTAGAGCTTTAAAGAGCTCTATCTTTGTTTTTTATACTGTGGGTTAAGTGGAAGAGGGAGCTCTTATGCCTCAACTTCGCCCACAGCACTTTTATTACTTGTAAAGTGCACAAATAAAAGTCATTTATCTATCTATCTATCTATCTATCTATCTATCTATCTATCTATCTATCTATCTATCTATCTATCTATCTATCTATCTATCTATCTATCTATCTATCTATCTATCTATCTATCTATCTATCTATCTATCTATCTATCTATCTATCTATCTATCTATCTATCTATCTATCTATCTATCTATCTATCTATCTATCTATCTATCTATCTATCTATCTATCTATCTATCTATCTATCTATCTATCTATCTATCTATCTATCTATGTATCTATCTCTGTTGCGAGAAAAGGCCTCTTGAATTTCAAGCCCTGGATTAGTTTGGTGACACGCTATCTCTCCCACTGTGGTCGTATCACTCTAAAATGCCTCTCAAGTCCCATCATTGGTTATCCATGTACGATGCTTGTAGCACAATAAATTTTCCTCTTGAAATGATATTATAGGATAATATTTCACAAGTTTCAGTATCGCCGTAAAACCGGACGGCCAAACGAGAAATAACCCTGTTATTGCAATCATAGTGACCACACTGCAGGCACTGTACGTGAATTCGTAAAATCGGCGCACATGTTTTTATCGCAGTTTTACGGTGTGTGGCTATCATGTGCGACCACATAAATATATGTTATTTGTTTGAATTATAGTTATAGGTATGAATCAAAGTGAAAAATTATGCAGGGGTACGACATTCTGTTCCGCATACGTTATTGAACGAGCACCATTACTATAGAGTTCCTTTACACCTTTACGTGGTGAGATGGGTGGATGTTGTAGGCGGAAAGATTGTCTATTTATCTATACAGGTAAGAAAAAATTGAATGTAAAGGAACAACATTCGACTCTGAAATCTGGAACAAAATTCAGTGATATACACTTTCTTTGCACTATTGAACGGTTTTAGTGCTTCGTTTTTAAAGTGAACTTTTAAATTAATATTCTTGTTTTGGAAGGAATTAGTAATTGTACTTGAAAGTGAAATTTCTAGTTTAACTTGGATATAACCTAAATGTTGTATCTATTGGCGGGCTGCTTAGCGCAGTTGGTTGGGGCGTCGCAACTTGCTGTCGGTTAAGCGGTCTTGGGTTCGAATCCCGCTCCTCCGTCTGGCATCTATATGTAATCATTCACCTCATTACCCACGCACAAGTCTCGGACTCATGTGGGCATTATCAGCAATGAAAAAAAAATAGTTGAAAATGTGTGAAGAAAGCAGTGTAGTGAGCTGTGCCTGTTTTATCTTTACTTGATAGTGTTTCTTGTAATGAATGAATGAATAAATAAACATGCTTTGCACAATATTGTTCATTGACTGTGGTCAGTGAATCGTCAAAAATGTTAAATCTCGTTTCATTTTCTGTTGTTAATTTGGCTTCAATTCAATTAAACTAGAATATAATGTGATTAGTTGATTTGAAGGAACTGATAACTTATCAAACTGACAAGTCTATAGAACATAGCAAATATAGAATTAATAGCTCTTTGAGGAATTCTAAATTAATAAATAATTTGATTATTCATGAAATATTACTTAATGGCGTAAAGTGGACATTCTAAATAAGTGTGTTTTTTCGAGTGTGAACCTAACCCGCAAAGATTTATGTGGTACGTCTCCTAGGGTGGGTAAGTTTAAAGCATGATAAATGAGACAAGGAACTGATTCTCCTGAAGAAGGCTATAAATACACTATCCAGATATGAAATCTATTAAATATTGTTTTGAATGCGACTACATGCGTTGACCTGTATAAATAATAAACAATCAAGTAAAGTTGATACTATTCCTTTTGATACTCATGATTAGATTTTGGGTTTTGCATAGAATTCAGAAATTAATTCTCAGCAGAAATTATTAAGGGGAGTTGAACAGTCCTATTCCGCCCATGTTAAATTTATCAACTTTAGGAACATTTTTCTCAAGAACTATTGACCCTAGAGAGATGACATTTTTAGAGGTTACTCCCACATTCTTGGAGAGACTACAATGAACCAATTATACAGTTAGTTCAAAAATGTAAGTAAATAAATTTTTTTTCCGAAACCAATTTTTTCCCCCAAAAAAAGTTTAAATTTTATTTATAAAAATGTTTTTCCAACCCAAATTAAATAATTTGTTCACCATAGATAGAATACATCAGGATTGATAACATACTAGAATTTTGAATGATTATCTCTTCTAGTTCTTGAAATAATGGTACCTAAAGGTAAAAAATATAGATTTTTGGGAAACACAAGAAAACAAAAGAGATGTTTGGAACTACGAGACTATATTTCCATTCAAAATGCGCCAGGTGCATATATAATGTTCATCTCCACTGTACTAGTTCATCTCCACTGAACATCTCATTGTTCACAAAGTATTTATTGAAATAATAATAATATTTGAGTCTGTCCCTAGAAAATCATTGTACTGTGGGAGACCAGTAAATTTTTCTCTTTGAAGTACTAGTAGGAGGTCCTGGATTCAATTGTTCAAAATTCTCTCGAGTACGGTACTCGCATTTGGTTTATCAAACTTCACATACATAATACCTGTGAATTTTCTCTTTTTACACCAATTTTTAGCCCTCAGCATATTTTTAATAAATGAAATACTGTACTGGATAGAAGAAAACCCGATAGAGCCGATAAAAACTGAATAAGAACCGATTCGAACTCCTAACCTCTTTTCTCTATGGAAACAGCACAACAAACACTGATTGGAAATCGAGAATCAAAACAATTCAAAAAGAATGAGCAGTCGACTATATGAGTCGACTATCTTAGATTGATGTGAGATCGATTATATCAATGAGCGGCAATTACAAACTTAGCAGCTGTATATTGCTGTAGATGAAATTGCAGTCAGCTCAAATCAGACATGCAGCTGTTCAAAATAGGAAGCAGATGGGTTTTCAAGAATTAAAAAAAATATTTCCAATCATCTTACATAGTTGAAAATTACATCAAAATGTTCAGGAAAAAATGCACTATAAAATGGAATAAAAAACAAAAAAAGTGAAAAAAAATTGTTTTCTGTTCAACTCCCCTTAAAACGATAGAATATCTCGACTTGGGCCCGTTTCACAAACATCGATTTCATCCGTTCGGTAAAATCTCGAACGGTCCACATTCCAACAGTGGCATGAAGAAATAAATGATGCTCTTCACACACATCGATATTATGCCGAACGTATAAACAACTGTTTGGTAATGACAACCGTTTGGTAGGACACGGGTTGAGGTATAGTAAACTTGTGGGCAGTTTCAAACACATCGAAATTGCCCATACGATAATTGGCATTGCTTATTCAATGCATTATCTATTTGCATTGCTTTTCCTCTTCAGAGACTCCTCTGTCTCTGTCTATATAAATAAAGTAATTTTATCTTTATCTTATCTTTTTCTATCCCCATCGTTCGGAGTTCAAAATTTGTTCACTTTTGTCCATTCCGTTCGAGATCAACCAAACGGCTGAAATCGTACGGCCGATATCGATGTGTGTGAAATGGGCCTTAGGCACAATCTTCATTTCCAATAATACCGTTTGAAAAAAGCGACAAATTAATCAGTTCTTAGGTAGTTCATTACACCCATTCATTATCAATTATTGCCAAGTCATTACCATTCAATGATTATGCAGTTCATGCATTGCCACTAGCAATTTCAAGTGATTACAATTCCAACTCAACTGAATTTGAATACGATTTAATTCAATCCAAATACAATTCTGTTTCATGGAACATTTGAGCCGCAAATTAGTAATGAAAATCGATGTATTATGATTCAAGAAACAAGAAACGGAGTAAAAGCCCAAAATAGAGGAATTTGGGTACTGAATAGTAGAATTATTTCTATCACCAAAATATTAAAAATTAATGATCGAATCTGAGAGACAAAGATGATGATGATGTGTCTAAAACATCTGGTAACAAGATAAAGAAGTCAGCTTTATTTCAACAAAATAAAAAACCAAAATAGAAGAATTTGGGAGTTGAATAAAATTATTTTCGACACACCATATTGAAAGGAAATTTACGAATTTCATTAGTTAAAGCCAAAGATTATGGTGCATCTAAAAAAAGATTAACATAATGTTTCTCAAAAAAAAATTTCTAATGATATTCACAAAGCAGAAAGCAACAACGAATTTAAGCGCAGATGTCAACGTCAACAAGGCAGTTCATACAATATTATTAACCTTTTGGACAATTTGTGAAGAGAGAAGTTTTGGACTTGAGTCTGTTGCGCCTTCACATTCACTGTAATTCTGTCACAATAAATAAATTGTTACCGTGAAACAATTAAATAATCTGCTATCAATTGGTATTACACTTTTAATTCCAAAATCAACGGTAACTCAAGGTCACAAACTCCAGCTGTTTTCAACCTTTAGAAGCGCAACATTCATACAACGATATGAATGAGCCAACAAGCCAGAAAGATCGAACAGGACCTGAAGAAAAGCCACAACTCGTGATTAGGTGGGACGATCAGATCAGGGAACGCTATCACAAACTGCAAAACGCAACCCGGTGCGAGCGAATTAAACTGTAAACTCTCACGCGACCCCTACAGTTCACAGCCACAGCAATCGTTCGATTCACAAATAACTGTTATTTGCATCCACATCAAAGTTTCCACCCAACTGACCCAGCCGCCTTTAATCGACTATTACCGATATTGAAACAATCTCGAAAGTACTTCCTCACAATCAGTTTCAATAGGAGAGAGGTCAACAACCCTTTTAGCTGCGGTTCTTCACTCTATAAAACAGTCGTAAGAACTTGTTTAGAACTGGCACTTGTAGTCAAAATATATAATGCCATTGTTGATGAAAGTTATTTATCCATCAAGACTTGATAAATACAATCAAGTGTGAAGAAACTTAATCCCAAGACCTCTTTCTCAACATAATTTAAACTGGAGAATACAAAAAACCAAACAAAGACAGCAGTTAGAAAGACTGCAGCTTATGGTAAAATTTTTTTGTTGGAAGTTTTTCATAGTTGAGATAGATTCATTCCAATTGAAGAAAATCTCAATGTAAATATGTACCTAACTGAATTGCTCACCTACCCTTCTACCCTCTCAGGATAATAGATTTTTATTGATTGATGACCAATTGTAATGACATTTTATAAATGATTCTCGACATTTTTCGAATATGCATAATGATTAACGACCGTAGGGCAAAGGTCAAGTTCAGTTTTGTATAAAAAATAGTTTTGAATCAAATATTAGATACAGTTCAAGGGTTGTTTGTATCCCTTTGCCCTACTAACGACACTGCGAGTGTATTTTATGTTATAGGCCCATTTCCACTGAATTGACTGATCTTCATGCTTAATAGTCATCAAATTATTTATAAGTGTATTTTATATTATTAATGAATTACTGATCTATACAAGCATCAGTTATTAGATATGCATCTATAAGAAAAAGCTTCTAAAATATGCTGAGGTTAAAAATTTTGAAAGCGGATTCGCCCACAGCATAACAGAGGAGAAAAACAGTTGCATGGAACATGAAATGTACGACATGCCCTTCCTAAATAAATATAAGAATAAACAGCTGACAAATCCCAAATAAAAATATGAATCCTGATGGCTACCACAAATTAGAATAGTACAATACAAAAATCCAATTAGACATATCTGCCAACATTCAACAATAATTTTCTATCCATTCTAGCACTCTTGCCCTTTACTAGTAGTAAAAATGTATTTATTTATAAATAAAACGCTATACAAAAATGAAATTCATACCAAACATAATAAAAAACAAAATAAAAATACCAGAATTATACATCATTCAACAATGAGAAATAAAATCCAAGACATTATTATGGCATAACCTGGAAGGTCGCTCTGTGCTATAAACATGGAATTGGGATAATTAAAATAAAAATAATAATAAATAGGATAATAAGAATAATTGGAAGAGAAACTACGATTATACAAGATTTCTCTTCTCCAGATTTCGGTTACATTCAGTTTTCCTGGATTTTTTCGGTTTTCCATAATATCTTTGTTCTTTCTTGGTATTCTTATTTCGTTTTCCAAGTTGAGTTCCAAACCCAACATCAGACAGAAACTGTAATCATTGAAAAATAATTAAAATTATTCATCCTATTTTATTCCAATCAAATTGCATATGAGTTTATCAGGTCATTACTGACATCAGAGCTCAGTGTAATGGACTTCTGAATTTATATAGAGATTACAATAAAATACCTGATTCATTAAAAATGTAAGGAATTATTGGGCAGGGCTCAAGCAATTCTCAAAGTAATCAACAAAGAATAACTCCATATAATAATTTACAAAAATTAAAAAATCTTTTAAAATCTTAATTTGACTATCATTTGGTATGAATTTAATGTGGCAATTTAGTGATCTAGAATGACTAAGCATGAGAGAAAATTAAATTTAACCACCGTAAGATGACGCCATCTTACGGATCTCAATAGGGAAGTCGTTGCACTGGCTCTGTCAAATGACTTCATCTTACAGAGGCCAAATTTAAATTTCTTTCGTGCAACTGGCCGTAAGTTTCTACTTTATCACTTGTACTTAAGAATTAACTGCAATATCCTGCTTGATAATAATACATTACAAAAAAATCTATTTTGAGAATTACGATAACCTATATGTAAAGTTCTTTTAGTTGATTCCGACTGTGTGTGGTTCTTCAGACCAATTACTATGGCTTGGTCTAAAGAGCGGATTACGAGGAGTGAGATTTGGGTTGCAATTGCTTTACTCACTGAGCTATCAGTATGCCAAGTCAACCGAAACAAATACTGCATCTCTCTGCTTAACACTCCCCTTCCCCACACTCATACCTTTTTCCTTGATACCTATTTGTTTCCCACGCAGGTAACCTTTGGGCTGTATTGTTTCTAAGTATATGTATATTTTCGTGACTATGACCCGTATTTATGAACGTGACTTATCAAAGATCGACTTGGATAAGTCAGACTTAGCGGCAATAAGTCTAAACACTAACAGGTTCAAGTCAGCGAGCAGCTGTAACCCTAAAAGCCAACCCAGCTCCCACAACAAAGATCTGTCTCCTGATAAATAATTTAACATTAATAATTGACATTAAACAACTCTAATTCACACTAATATACGAATTTACACTACGTAAATGTTGCAGGGGCAACTGGGTCGGCTTATAACCTCACTTTTCAGCTAGTAAACTCACCTAGTATAAGTAATGCTTAGACTAAAGTTCATATTATTTATGAACCTTACTTAAACATCTTCTTAACATAAAAGTCAAGTCATGCTTATAATTGTTGTCTCAAATCCGTTCTTAGCCAAGCTAGGCACAGAGCTGACTTGAAGCCGTTCTTAGATTGTTGTGCTGCATCATATTTTGATTTCATTTTTTAGTATAGCATCGACTCGTAATAATAAAATAAAATCATAATAATTTTTTCACCATTGCAATGTAATTCACTGTATATTTAACTCATTGAAATTATTTCTACTTATTTTATATAAATTGAGTTCTAACCTATACATTTTTTTGGCACTAGAAAGAATTACCTTTCTACAAGATTGAATGGATGAAGTTCTTTGGTCTTCTGGCAGGTAGCGCTCACTACACTGCATCAAATGCTATCATTTTTCAAATTCGGAAAACAGAAAATAATGATTTAAAAGATGTTGGCGTGGTAATAATTATGTAACAGTAACAGTAAATTTACATGCAGTACAGTATCTTTATCTTTTCAAGCATGTTACTTTATGTTTATTAGTGCCTGATAATATGACACAATTTAAGGTTAGCTTGTGACCACGTTCAATGTATGTAATAGATCCTTTACAAGTCAAACTTAGATAAGTCGTGCTTAGATCAACATAAGTCACGTTCATAAATATGGGCCTCAGAGTTTGTATTTTTCCTGTTTATGATTATTATAAGGGGCATATTCAGATGACTTTATTTGAGTAAGTCTACAATGTTCATGAATAATAAAGTATTATTAATTTTATCAACTCTCAGATCCCATAGTTCAAGTGATGTACAGTAAGGACAATAAGGAAGTTTAAAAAATTATATCGTCAGAATAGTTGAAAAGGAATATAATATATTCCAAAATAATGATATTTTATATTTATAAATTGGATGATATTAACAACGCAGATCGTTATGGAACAAGAAATCCAAGAAATTGGATGAATTAAAACCAAATAACTCAATGACTGAACAAGTGAATTTCTCAACCAATGTTCCTTTCTAGTGACTCAGCAAGTTACTATATCAGCTACATCGGCCAGTTTTCATTGGAAATAGAAGTGATTAATAGAACTGACCAGGCATGTGATGAATATTTGACTGAGTTACAAACCGAATACTAGCGACACCAGAAATATTGAATGTGCAGGCCTAATCGATAGCGGTCCTGTCGTTAGTGGTGTGAACCCCGTACGGCATGGTAGTACATGCATGAGGGCCTGTCACATGATCGTCACTGACTGTTTTGCCCAGAGTGTTACCAGTGCGTTGAAACACTGAAATAGGGGCTGATGATTGACTCATCGCACACACCCACGCGCACACACACCTGCAATACTGTCATCAAGTTGATTTCAAATGAGAAATGAGTTGTGAACTCAAAATAGAAATTGATTTCAGTGTTCGACAGGGCTTAAAATAACCGTTCAATGTACCTGGGATGGATTGCAATATTTGCTTACATCAGCTATACTATAGAACCACACCTAAAATTTGAAAATTTGTGATTCCTATCCATCTGAGATGAGATGAGCTCAGCTTGAAAAAATAGCCAGAAATTTCTTAAATTCATGATTAGGTTGCAGCATACTAGCTACAGTAGGAACAATTAGTCTGGGCGTACGGCTGTTTGGTAGTCAGCCATGGCGAGGGGAGTGTTTATCGCTAGTAGTGAAACCAGAGCCACGTGCCCAGACTAATTGTTCCTACTATACAATAAGGAATATTGCATTTTATGTTTTATTTTCATAAAACACCTTAATTGAGAATTTTTTATTTCCTATCAATTTGAAGAGATTTAAAGCACTTGCTAATTTTAGTTCTGTACTCGACATGTTATATTGCAATAGTGGCTGAAAATAACCCAGCAATGGGAGAAAATGATTGATTATTAATTATTTATTGAAATTTTTAATTACTAAATTTATTATTATAATTAGTAATTATTGACTGAGATAGATTTCAGTATCTACTCTAAAATTTCAGTCGTTCATTTAATGATTATCAAATTAATTAATAAAGTTAGTTTAATAATATTAATTAATAATATTGGTTAATATATTTAAATATTTAGTTAATATTAATTTATAATATTATTTCAATTAATATAGTATAATCTAGAGTATTCCATATAAAATACCCATTTGTGTCTAGCTCTTTGAAACAAGAATTCCTGAAATGAAATCATAGTTTGAGTTTAGTTCAAGAAAATATTCAGCAATGTGCTAAACTATGGTCCGGAATAACAGTACTTGTTCATATCAGTTACACTGAGAGTTACGCTTCTAAGAAAAAATCTTATTTTATTTTCAATTAAAGATTCCTATTCATGTAGAACGTAATTGATAGCATGTAAAACTCTACAGGACGCAGCTGCCTAAAATAACCAATATGCTTTTCTATGTGTTAAATTATGGTCTGAGAAAGATTGCAATAAATGTTATTCGTTTGTCCCAATACTGATGACATAAACTCAGAAAAAACTTGCATGATGACACATTGGTTCCTAATTAAAGTACGTTGATTTATTATTCAATTATGCCACAAATTGTCATTATTGAATTTTTATTATTTCATGGTGCTTTTTCATGAGCTTAAGAGCCATGTAAACGAACGTCAATGCTACAAAATATTAAAAATCTCAAAGTAAGCATTGAAAAAAATGGAAGAGCTCCTACACATAATTGAACATAATAAAAGAAGTAGTTATTTATTGAAAGACTGATTTCCTGCACTAGAGTTTCATATTTCAAGGTCCAAGTTGGGATCCATTGGGATTTTCAGGATCCAAATTGCACATCAATTTCTTAGACTTTTGCATTAGAATTTGCACCATATAGAATCATTTTAAAACAATATAATTTTTTTCTCTATAGATAATTAATGGAAAAATAATTTCCATGGAGATTGTTTGACCACAGCATTATACAACTGGAAGAAACAGTACTTCATACAATATTCTACCAATTTGCTCTATAAAACTTCTGCACAGGAACTGAATATGAGCAAAGTACATTATCCAACTACAAAGTTCATGTGAGAATGCGGGAAAAATTATGGTTCAGCTTACATGCTATAAATATTAATGCAATGGAAGAAGATCAAAGTACTCTTTCGCTGTTTGCTACTGAATTCAGCTGCATTCTGAAGGGAGGCGCCTTCCAGTTATTATGTTAGAGTTAGGCGAGATCTAAGTACTGTGAAGAAGAGCGGCAAGAAGGAAAGAGGGGAGAAGATGAAGGAGGTAATGAAGGAGGAACAAGAGGAAAAGGAAGATGATGATGATAAGGGGAGAGACTCCTGTTGCTTGGCCAATGGCAAGAAGCAATGAACCGCACCTGTGTTCTAGGCTCCCATTGGCTTAGAGGCCCTAGTTAAAGTATCATTTTTGTCAAACTTATCCCATTACCATCTAATGGTCTCTGAATCATCTTACAGCTATGGCTTTCTCATCTGCTCTTGGAAACTTTCACTCTATCTGATCCCAACAACTTCATGCTAAGATCCGTTCCCATCGCTGATCAATAGTTTCAGAACTCTCTAAAACGAAGTGTGATGGAATATTTTTAATAAGATTAAAGAGTCTCCCTTTCTGACTCAGCGATATGGACCAAACCTCACTGGAAAGCAATCATAGTCACCTTTTTCATGACTATGAAACAAGTTATCCAACAAGCACTTATGCTGCCAGAACCACAAACATAAATTATTTTATTTGTAGTGGTGGAGGTGACATTGTGGAAGATATCCATTATGAATAATAAGACTTGAAGTCTTCAGAACCACATCTAATGAAAGCAGTGAGATAGTTTCGGTTGTTACACCATTATCAATCTTAATCAAACTCTGAGTATCTCAAACCGAAACCAGTATCTCACTGTTTTCAATATATGTGGTGGTGACAACTTCAAGTTTTATTATTCATGTGTATATAAATGAGGCTAAATCCTAAAATTAAAGTTCCTAGCCTAGAAATGACTTCAAATTTATCACATTTGTTATAAAATTGAAAATTTTGAAGAAATATAATATTTCTTAATTATCTTTCCCTGAATTCGCTACTGCAGAATATAGGCTACTGGTACTATGTTGAACTGCAACAATTCAAGATGAACTTTTTACAATTACTTCTAAATTTATTTTTACTTTGAAATTCGTTTTTTGTGATAATCTATTTCACACTCCTCTGCTTGCTTATTCACTGGTTATACATCTAATCATCAGTAATGAGTAAATGAAACAAAATTAATACAAAAACTACATGCTTGACGGATTTAATCAATAATTATTTAGGCTAGCAGCTGAAAAAAGATTCAGAGAATGGTTTAAATCTCGTTCGTCATAGCTCATTGTAGGCAGATGATAATTAATTGAGTTCCGTGTAATACAATGAAATCAAATGAGATGTCATATGATACTGGAAAGTATTGTTTCAATGCAAGTTCTAATTCAGTTTTTATTGGGAGGCGAATTAATTATATAAAATTGAGCTATACAGCTAACTGGTTCTGTTCTACTATGGGATACTGTGCTTATTGAAAAATGATTCTAGTTGTAGGATACTGTGATTGGAAAGTGGGAATATGATATCCAATAAATGAAAAACAGAGTTGAGAGTCTTGTTCAAATTAGTCAATGTTCCTTGCTCAACTTATTCTATAAGTATTATCACTATATAAGTATATATGCAAAGGCTGTGGAAATTTGATGGCATGTTGAATAAGCAATTGCTGAATGATGTCATTCAATAAATGGAATTGATCAATAATACATCTTTCAACTATAAACATATAATTGTAACATATATATCTATTTGAAGCTAAAGCAATGAATTATTTTAAATTATAATAGAAATTAGCCACCCTCAAATTAATGCAATCAAATTAAACAATGCTTTGTATTTTAAATATTTTAAGGGTCCAATCAAATTTTTCTCTCTCTTTTTTCGGAGGATGAAGCCCACATATGTCTGAAACTTGTGCGTGGGTAATGAATTGGATGATGGTGATTGATGAGTTCCATGTAATACAATGAAATCAAATGAGAAGTTTCGATTTCACCAGTACATACAATATTTCTTATTTTTCAACAAAAAATTTGATTTTTACTCTAATTGAAAAAAGAAAAACAGTTGAAATGTCATGCATTGTGGTTAAAGCCACTTTAGATATCTAATTGAATTCTTGGGTCTTATTGCAGCTTGAAGGAATCTCTTATTACATCTCAATATTCATATTTAAATGAACAATATCACTCCCATATTGAAACTACTGTGGCAAATTAATCTAAGTTGATAGGAGGAATTCAATTTGAATTCTAATAGGAATTGAATTTGACTGCTATGAGGTCTCAAATGCATCATCACAAAACTACAGCTCTCATCTCTGAAATCATTACAAACGTTTCAATTACATGCAGGGCAGATTGGTCTATAACTAACCTTATCATCTCTCCAATCTCTTGCTAATCAACGCTGATCATGGGTCCCATAAATGAGAAGAGAATAACAATAATGCATGAGGTTATTAAAGTTTTTATGGGGTGAACTGTCTGACGGCCTGGCCCGGAGGACCAGTGGCGTGCGGGTTGCCTAGTAAGCTCCTAGAATGAGGGTGTGTAGACACAACTCAGACGCTCTCCGACCTTTTACATGTTTATGATGTTTGCACTGCAGAAATGAAACTAGCCAGTTCCTAGAAACCTGGTTTAACAAGTTCTGTTGATGAAGAGGTTAGGACAGTATGTATTGTAGGTCGGGTTTGTGTAGGTAGGTAGGTGGCCCTTGGGTGATTACTATGCATGTGGTGTACTCACCACCATACGTATAGATATATACAGAGTGGTAGTTCTCATTTCGGTCGGTGGCAACTCGTTGAATTTTAATTAGCTTTTGATTTACGGCTGGTAGGGAGGGGGGAAAGGGAGCCACTCTTTGGGCCCGATTTTGAAATTCAATAACGGCTAGCGACGAGGCCACAGATGAGGGGTGAGGCGCATGAAGGGTGAGCTAGGTGGAGATTAATTTATTTACATATTTTATCATAACTGCAGGACCTATCTGGCTCATCTGACGCGCGGTATATCCACTCGGTTTCCATTTGCAGGTGCTCTTAAACAGGCAGATCAGTTACACCACACAAGCCTGAGGCTGAGTCTAAGCAACTGCTCGAGAAAATCATTTGGCATTCTTTAGTGGAAGAGAAAGACGATGGAAAATGAAATAGCGATGAAGGAGGGGAAATAGATATTATATTTGATAGACTATAATTCAGCTATGGAGAATAATGAAAGAAGATAAATTCAGCAGCGAAGAAGATTAAAGTTTAAAGATGATAGAATAATGAAAAATGAATAAAATTAAAGCTAATATGAAGTACAAAATTTATGATAATCATGAAAAAATGAAATAGTGAAGAATTTCAAGTATGGAATAAGCAGAAAGTTTGATTTGATTGATTTATCAATCAAGCAAAGAAAATGTAACTATGAAAATTAGAAACGGTGTTACTTCGGAAGATGTATTTTATAGAATGCCCAAAGTTGGCATTCTGTTACTAGTGATCCATAAGTTGGTCCTAGCAACAAGATCTCATATTTATGCCATCACCATTTAATATTATGATTATCTGATTACCACAAACAAAAAACTTTGGAAGGGTTAATTTAACACAAGAAGCTAATAGATAATTAATGGTTAGAGTCTTCCAGGCAGAGGATTTTATTGTATATTAAAAAAATTTAGAGAAGCCTGATACCGAAAAATAATGTCTGAGTATTGGATACCGGTTGGTTGCCATTGAAGTTAGAATGATAATCTGTCAAATAGTATTGAAGTGATGATTAGTCAATAACAATGCAAATAACTTTTATATAAATGAAGAATGTATCCAATGAGTAACAGGAGACAATTGTCTGGGAACATAGCAAAAAAAGTAATTGAATAATAGAAGAACTCAAAATAATGGGACGAGTCTAGAGAAATCTATGAACGAATAATATTTTGCAAAGAATATTGAACAAATAGGACGAACATCTAGTGAATTTAAAAAAGTGAGTCTTAGAATTGATTATATATATTCAAGAAGCCAGCAAAATTTCAAGCTTAAAATCATTTAAAAAAATGATAAATCTGCGGGGAAAAAATGATTGAACAAATAGGATTTTAAAAGACAGTAAGCGAAATCAGATAAAAAATATAAGTGAGTGGATCACCTAAAACGTAGGATAAATAATTGGGTTAATAGAAGTGAAGTACAAATAATTGAAAACTTTGTAGGTGAGTGTAAGAAGGTGGGTCTGGACTTAATGTGCAGTTTATAACGGAAATCAATATTTCGGTATCAGAACAACAACGATAAAGATCAATTATGGAGGAAATAGGTGTCATGCAGCTTCCACAGGAATGTCTTACGATATTATGCATACTTGTATATTGCTTCGAACTATCCTACCGATAAATAATAGGTTATTCATCGATATAGTTTCTCAACTAGTGAGGAAGAGACAAAAGTTATGCACCTGGAGCTAGATTGAGTTATTTGAACTTGGCAATCAGAGTTACAAAGCTGAAAACTTCACTGATACGTAGGGAATCCATCGTGAATGCATGATTGATCAAAGTTAAGACAACAAAGAAGATCCTTCAATTTCTCTCTCACACTCTCTCCTGTTGTCTCTCTATTTCTTCCTCTCACTCGCACACTATCACTCTCTCTTCCCCCTTCATCATTCTCTCTCTTTGCCGAGTTCCCTCTAAGCTCTTCAACAGGTGCTGAAAGTCATTACTCAGTGACACTCTTGAAAAGTTTTTCCAGCCACGATGCAAAGTTGAGATTCTCTCTTGAGATCGTGCAAATTGTATATTGTGGCTTTATACTTATTAATGACTTCAATAAAGTTATTTGGGAGCGCTCTCACTTTCTTGCCACCGTTTAGAGAAAACAGAAAAAGGAATGATAATCTGCTTTTTTACCTCGAGACTTTAGAAATGATTCAGCAAGGAAATAACAGTTATAGTTGAATTTAATTTGGAAAGTTCCGGAAGGATTTATGGGTTCGAATTTTTTTAGTGGTGGGAAGTTGCTACAGTTATTCAATTCCGAGGTAGCTGGATTTTCTGTATTTTAATTGAATAGGAACTGACGACAAAATCAGAGACCAAACAGATGTATATTCATATTTTATATTTTACATTCTAATATTTATGCATTTAATTATTTTTCACATGAGCTCTTTTGACAGGTTTTTAGAATTTCGTATTCTAAAAATGTTGTGACTATATTTAGCTCTGAATAAATCAAAACCCTCACGTCCTTGGGTAATGATTTAAACTGAGTACATTTCAATGTAATAGCATCTTCAGATATTTACTATATTTATTTTTAAGCTCTTTTTCCAAATTTATAAGTGTGTTTTATTTTCTACTTAAAGTAGTGTATGAAAATATATATTTCCCAAAATTAATAGAAGCTATTCTATGATATCATTAAGCTGGAGAAGTATAGTAGCTCACCTAGTAGAAAAGAAGTTTTACGTAATGTTTTTCCACACATGATGGTTTCAACACGTTTGCACAAATTTCTGATGAATGATTTACGTACAAGATCAATACTCAAACTCGATGCAAATTTAAGAGCAAATATTTCAAGGGCCTCACTTCTGTAAAAGAATGAAGAGGAAAAATTTAAAATAAAATGATTGTGATAAAGAGAATAAGGTTTAAGATTAGAAACTACTCGGAACAATATAGGAAAACCCAGTAGTTTTGTTACTCAGGAATATTTCAATTCAATTTGAGCGTCGTTTCTACAATTCTATTATCTTCATATTTTTCAATACCAGCTATTATAATTTAGTTTTATGGAGCTTTCTAATCACGTTTTTTCAGACATCAAGATTTTTATGAGTTACTGGAGTTTTTTTATCCTGATATAACAATTGTGACATTTTATGTTTATTTTAAGCATTAAATTCTTTGGTATCATTCCAAACAAGCTAATTACACTAATTTAAAGCAAATCATTAAATTATTGTTAATAGGAAATATCAGGAATCACTAGAGACTTTATGTAAAAATTACAAGATACAATAACTTTGAACCCCATTGAACATGTACTCACTAATGTAATTTACTATTATAGTGAGGGTCACACCGTGCTCTCAGAAAAATAACGTATCGATCACAATTTTCTCTTTTCTTAAAATCGAGAATAATAATGACATTTAGATTGGGTTACTTAAGCTGTGGCCTTTAGTAATCCGTTTCATTCGAAAAGGTCCCGAAAAAGTTTCAGCGTATTGATGTCAGTTGAGACACCACTAATGAGAAAGTTCAAAATAAGAGACGGAACTTTGGTGGGTCATTAATAGCATTATCCTCTGAATGGCGGAGTGTTAAAATCTCATTTATCATATTCCGAGTGGAAGCCGACACACAAACAAACTTCCTCTATTTGAAATTGCGTTACTGGGAGTTTTAAAGCCTCCATAATATTTAATCCAATTTCACAGTGAATAACTCTGAATTGAATTTTGAAAAGGGTTATAATCATGCGTAACACTGGGATACTAAGCATGCATTCACCTGTCCAGCACTGATGAGTTATTATGATACTGCCGAAGAATAATAATTCAGTAGACTAATGTGCAAATGGTGCCCATTATTTACAGTATATTTCATCGAATAGAAGTAGGAAGTTTTATTTTATAAAATATAATTCGACTAATTCTTCTTAAATTCTAACTTTAATCAAATGGATCAATGCCTCTTATTGTATTCGAAATGGATGAAATATGAAAATGGAAGATAAAATATAAAATTAGATAATGATAATTGAGAGGTTAAAGGTTAATGAGATAGGATCTAAGAAATTGAATAATAATAAGGTAATTTTTTTGGAGGATGAAGCCCACATACGTCTCAGACCTATGCGTGAGTAATGAGTTGGATGATGGTGATTGATGAGCAGGACCTACAGTTTTAGGTGGGTTCCGAACCACCGGGAAGTGATTTTACAGCAGAGAAGTGTCTTTTTTGCTAGCCAATCTAATCGGTCACCCTTACAAAGAGTACCCAGGAGAACGCAGCTTATCTCTATCTGATTGAACAGATACCAGCTATGGCTCACGGCTATCACTTCCCTAATGCTAGAGTAAAGATGAAATAAAGTTATTCTGTGATAAAGATTGCCAAATCTATTGGTCCAGTTCACATGAATCTGGCATTTATTCAGTACATTACTTTGCCTAGAACAAAAGTTGTATTGAATGTAAAAAAACTCTCAATTTATTACTATCCTGCAGGCTAGTTTCGTGGAATAAAATAACTTACTGCTTCCTCGATAAGAAGAAAATTGAGAGTTTTCTTAGAAGTGGAAATAGGCGAGTACACTGAATCTTGTACCTTCGAGGAGAATCAATATTGAGGGTTGTTATTGAATTCGTACAAACCATTCACATTGGTTAGTTTTCCATCACTTTTATCCAAACAATCAGAAACAAGAGCATTTACATAATTCAATATTGAACTCCACGGTCATATTATACGGAGTGAGATCAATTTAACAATGCTCAGGCTACTCCAGCAAGTTGGGAAAATAAAAGAGATACTGAGTCTGTTTATGTTCAACTGGAGCAATGAATTTCTATTGCTTGAAAGGATCTCTTTCGCTTTACACTTCTATAACAAAATGATATGTTTCTATTCAAATTGAACATCGAATCCGTTCATTATTTGATTAGAAGTATATGCATTCGAGAATTCGAGTTCAAATTCAGATGAATCTTTATCGATGAATCAAACAAACATGCATTTTTATTGATTGCAATGAACTGAATAAAATGACCCCACAAAGGAATTTACCCATTCAACCCAATAGAAATTCCATTAATACAATTATCCTAGTAAGATCCGGGCCCTCAATTACATGAGCCCACCAACCTGACATCTTTTGTATAACAGTGTTTGAAAATGAATAGGTGGGATTTTTTCAGTAGTTAAAACTGAAGCCATTCATTGAAATGAATCTGCAGGGTTTTCAACAAGGAGAATATTCGTTAATAATATAGAATTTGGGCATACAAGTCGAGTTACTTGTACTACAGTGCGTTCATTAAGTCGCGCATATCCAAATAAACAAGTCTGTAAATAGTAGGTTTTTTATATTAGTTCTAGTGGCTACTGTGAAATAGCACCACTGGTAATATAAACAACAGATGTAAAGCCCATTATTGTGTGTACAGGTTACAACAGGTCTGCAGTATTGTTTAGATTACGATAAGGTAAACATGTCATTTTCCCAAGAGCAACGAGTGTTCCTTCTTGAACAGTATTTAACGCCTCCAGATGTTTTCCTGTAAGGGTTATCCTAAAGGAAGGGTTTATAAAAATAGGCCTCATACACTGAATGAACTGAAAATGATCATCACAAGGAGAATAACAATATTAGTGGAGGCGTATTCCACAAAGTGTCAACAAACGTGGTATAACGAATGCTTGCGTGTATTAATGAACAAGGCAGCCATTTTGAACATATGTCATAAGACCAAAAACGTTGGAAATAAGTATATATTTTAGTATATAAGGAAAATGTTTATAGAATTTATAACAATAATAAATAAATAATACCAAATAAAATACATTACACAACCTTCTTGATGTGCGCGACTTAATGAACGCACTATATACGAATACAGAATTTGGTCATACAAGTCGAGTTATTTGTACAATAAGGGTTATTCAATGCCTTTCATACTTTACTGTTTCTATTCGATTAGGCCCAGTTCAGATACACAAAACCATGATGAATAAGAGAAAAGTAGTCGTTAAAATCGGACAAGGAAAGCAGATTATGAAGGGAAGTGGCACCATCAGCATACTGCAGTCAATTAATGCAAATCCGCCGGCTCAGAGTGATAACAGCCGTTAAATATTCCAGAAGCGAGCTTTGCCGCCTTTTTTTTATCATTTGCTCTAGTTTTGTTTGGTTTTCCGTCCGCCAGATCGCGTTTCTCAATGACCAGCTTAGCAGGACACAGCTTCGACTATGAATACAAATTCGGGATTGATACCGAATGATGTACGTAGATAATAAAAGCTACTTAAAAAAATGACACAAAGATAAAAATGGCGATAAAAATGAGTGGCAAAGTAAGGATCTATGTAATTTTTCAAGGGATAAATGGGTAATTTTCTACAGGATCGTGTTTAAAAGATTGCAGGACGAAATGTAGGATGCAATCAACAATTTTGTATCTCTTCGCTTTCTCTTATAATTTTATAAAGCTCTATAATGGACTTATAATAAAAATAGTTTAAATTAAGACTAAGGAGTTGTAAACAATAAATAATGGAAATTATAGGAAGTGTCAATGCATTCATTCGCTTAATTCTTATGGCCCTTCCAAACGAAGACACTTATTGCTATAGAGCGTCTACGTAGAACAATCTAGATTCTTGTTACACAAATGTACACTTGAAAAGTATAGAATAGCTCTAGTCTAGTCTACTCGTGTAGCAAGATTCTAGATTACTTTACGAGAGCGCATTGTCACAATTGGAGTCACCGTTTGGACTAATCATAAAAAATACATTCAAAATTAGTAAGAAATTAATAAAGTTGATTAATAGTTAATGTAGGTAGTATATATGTATATTATTTTTGTGACTTGTGAAGTGAAGATCAGCTTTTATTAAGGGGCGTCAACAAATCAAATAATTGCATAGAAATTAACCAAGAAATTCAATTTTGGAAACAAATAATTAGGATGTTGAAGATCCATCTTGTTTCCACTAATATGTGATAAAAACTCAAAAAACACTTTTAAGTGGAAATTAACTCACGTTATGGCGTGACGGCCGTTTCACTCTGTTGTCAAGAGCATCGTAAGACGACCCACAGTACACTGATTTAAGGCATCGAATGAGTGTAATTGTGCCTTAAATCACTGTACTGTGGGTCGTCTGACGATGCTCTTGACAACAGAGTGAAACGGCCGTCACGCCATAACGTGAGTTAATTTCAACTTAAAAGTGTTTTCTAAGTTTTTATTAAATAATTAGGATGTTTACCTGGGTGTGAGAAAGGTTTTTTCCTCAAAATAGTTGCTGTCAGGTTTTGTACCTGCAAGTTCCGCTTCTTGGATGACATCTGAACGAACAGCAATTAAGAAGCCACATGCAGCAAAAACAAAGTTTTTCCATTTTTTGGCCATTACCCTGAATAATGGAAATAGATAAAAACATATTAGAAAAAAATCAAGTAGACACATTTAGTGAATAATAGAAAAATTCCATTGCAGATCAAGTATAAATTGCATAGGAAAGTCAAATAGATGACAGTAGTGAACCATAAACTTTGTCTCAACAAGAAATTGGATATTCAGTAATAAAAAGCGAGAGATCAATAAAAGGGATTCAGAAAAACAAGAATTTATATTAACCACAGTCATAAATTAGAAGTAGTAAGTTACAACTTCCAAATTTGGTACTAAAAATTATAAACTGGTAACGACAAGCCAAGAAACCATTACAAAGACACATAGAAATCTAGAAGTACAGGGAAAGGGGAACAGATACGATGTCATTTCAAGCCTAATTACTGGATAGAATGTCAGGAAAATACTCTTAAAATGAAGTAATGAAATTTCTTCAACCGGAAATAAGTCAATAACTTTAGCCTAGAGACCATAAAGACGTCAACGAGACCTGAAGACTTACTTTTACCTCAAATTTTTTACAACCACAGTTGCTTCAATAATTTGTAGAAAATATATAATATGAAAGAAGTAGAGAAGAAACGAAGAAGAAGTAGAAGAGACGTAGTATAAGTAGAAGAAGATAGAAGTAGGAGAGATGATTTTTTTTCTAGGTAGAATAAACTCAAGCTTGAAGCTTGCAATTTATTAAAAATTTAGTAAAACATTATACATTTTAAATTTATTAAATATAGTAGTAATTAGTTTCCATAGCAGCAAGTTCAGTATTTTTTGGGCTCGAAAGTTTCAATCAAAATTTTATATTTTGAAACCTTTTCAATTGTTTTAGTGTTTTTTCGAGTGAGCTTTTTAAATAACCTTTATGTGAAAATAAATACGTCTTTTTTTTTGAATGGCTGTTTTTAGTGAATCTAAATTTTTAGAGTGGACTAACCTAAAAGTTTTGGATGAAATAGCTTAATAAAAATCTGTGGAGAGAGCAGTTTTGGACACTGGACTGTTGCATCTTTGCATTTGTTGTTACTTTTTCACAAAGTAACACAAATACACAAATAAATACAGTGAAACCTCGATTTCCCGTCACTCGACGGGAAATAACGGGTATAACTCGCTGTGTTATACGACACATCCATCCTTACTTAAAAAGGTTTTCTTAAATTAAAATTAATGTACTTGACAACTGATTGCAAAAAAAGCGTACTCAAGCACGAAGTCTAAATTGTGAAATTTGTCACAAAGTGAGAATTTTACAAACAGTACTTTAAAGCTGTTTCTGATAAAATGAATATTTTTATATACGTAATTTAAATTATCCTTTCATACACAGTCGTATATCGCAAATTTCCTCAAACATTTCAAATTTAGAGACTGTACTGTGCACGTTTATATATTATGCGATTTCTATTATCCTTCAATTCAGTCATCTGTCAAGGCCCCAGTCCCGAAGGTGACAGTTAATGGAAGCTCCACTGTAAATTATTGATGACGACAAAATATTAATAAAATATCAAACTTTAAATATTAATCGAACCGGTGACCATCAGGTACTTCGAACAGCCACCAATCAATATGCATCTGATTGTGGTGGCTATTTCAATGGAGCTGCAACATTGATTTCCATTCAAGCTGGCGATGCAGTACAAAGTTCCAACGCTGATTGAAGTACTTTGTGCTGCCCGTATCAGTTTGTTGTACTCTGTGGAAAAAGTCCAGCTTAAATCACACTCCAAGTGAATGTTCCCGACCTATCAATCAAATTTGAGAGCCTTTTCGACAGCAACAAATAATACGAGTATCATATATACTATATGATGTGTTCATTTTGTACAACCTGGATATGTGAACATCGATTTTCACTGCTAGTAGGAATTACTACTTGTTAAGTTTGGTTGCATGTTTCTGGTGCTCTTTTATTACCAGAATGCCCTCGTGCTCTCTTAAACCCTCTCTTCCTTTCGCTAATTTTCTCTCTCTCGCACTCTCACCCCCACTCGCTTTCTCCCATACTCTCCTACTCTCTCACACACGCTCTTCACTCACTCTTTCACTCTCTATTTCTCTTTCATGTACATATATAATGTAATACTCCTAGTGACAACTCGTTGTATTCTAGGCGTACAAACATGCTTTACTGCCAACCGCAGTAAGTAAATGGAAATAACCTATATTAAATAGAAATATAAATATTCCTTACCATTCCTATTGTCAATAGAACATGGATCAACGGTTTTCACATAAGGGGTTGTACGCTCATACACATCTATTTATTCAAATCAAGATAATATATTTATACTCCTTTCTTGAAAACCACGCAGTAAAAAAAACAAAAATTAAATGTGGTACAAATGTCAAGTTGAGGCCCTAAAAACAATTTAGAAAATTTCCTAAAAAAATACATTCAAATGAAAATTTAAATGTTCATTTTTTACTTTTAATTTTATACAGGAATGCTAATTTAAATTTAAATTTCAAAAAATGAAATGTAGTACAAATGACCAGTTGAGGCCCTAATAACAATATAGAAAATGTCCTAAAAAATTTGGACAAAATTGACGATTTTTGAAAATTATATATGTGACATAAGCATGGATGCGTGATTTGATTAGAACTGTGCCTGTAGGCATGACAATGGAAGATCAACCAACAACAAGGCTAGCTTGATTAATTATTATGTTCAAGATAATATAGTGTGAAAATAAAAGTAATGACAATAATTGTTCAAATTATATGCATTAGTAAAGTGAATTGACAAAAAATTAAACAGGAATCTGACAGATAATCGAACCATCATAATTTGAAATGATAATCTTGATTTGATGCTTCATCTATAAATCAAAATGTTCAAAATACAATAATAACATATGTTGTTCAATTTACTATGTGATTCACATAGCAATAATTTCACTTTCAAAATCACAATTTTGTGAGCACAAATTTAAATAAATGTAAAAGTGAATTCGTATAGCTTTTCGTGGTGGGGAGACCCTTACGGGTAGTTCCACCTCACCGTTTTTTTTAACGACTGCTTTTTTTATATGCAACCGGGACCGACGGCTTAACGTGTCCTCCGAAACACGGGAGTGGCTTGAGAAAAATATCTTGTACTCAACTGGGATCGAACCCAGGACCTTTGGCTTATCAGACCAGCGATAAGCCAACTCGGCTACGCCGACTCCAAAATAAATAAATGTAATGAGTACGGATCGGTACTTAAATTCATTAATAAATTGATTTTTGCATTTTTAGTCGAGTTTCTTCTTTAAATACATGGACATTTTTTTTAGCTTTTCTATTCACTTAACCAATTTTTTTTTTGAAGATGAAGCCCACGTAGGTCTGAAACCTGTGCGTGGATAATGAAAGAATTGGATGATGGTGATTGATGAGTTGGGCCCACAGTTTTAGGTGGGTTCCGAACCACCGAGAAGTGATTTTACAGCAGAGAACAGTGTCTTTTTTGCTGGCCTATCTAATCGGTCACCCTTACAAAGATTGCCTAGGAGAACGCAGCTTATCTCTATCTGATTGAACAGATACCTGCTACAGCTCACGGCTATCACAATTTGAAATGAACAAATGAAAGAATTAGTAATAAAAACAGAAATCCATTCCAAGAATTTTTTGCCTAATACTTCAAGTATAATACCTTTAACACTAATTACTCAAAGGAGCCCCAAGATTAAGATCACGGATACTGGTTGTAAATCACCCCAATTAATGCAATAAATAGGGTAAGCTAACGCACTTAAATTCATTAATTAATTTATTAATAATTAATCAATCAATTGTTTCAACCACTATTGCAATATATGTTTAGTCGAGCTTTTTTGAAACATTTATAGTCCATGTAGCGCTTTTATAATTTAACGAATTTGAAAGGAAAGAATGAAAGAATATGAAATAAACACAGAAACCAATCAAACCAATATCTCTATACGCATCTCCCTTTCAAATTCTTTACCATAATGCACGTGTACCTGCATCATAACAAAACACAGACATCCATTACAACAAATATTTGCCGTATACTTGAGGTATAATACTATAACACTAGTTACTCAAGGAAAAACCAAAATACCGGTTGTAAATCATGCCAATTGTAAATAAATTCAATGAGTAAAGTACCGCAATTGTACTTGAATTCATTAATAAATTATTTCAAGCATTTTTGCATTTTTACGTGGAGCTTTTTTAAATATTTGGAATTTTTTAAGTTATTTTAATTAATTAACCAATCAGCAACGTACAAATGGAAAAACTGAAATGAATTCCATAATTTATTAGAAGTACATGGGTTTTTTTTAAAGTATTTTCTCAATGTTAGCTTGTTTTGTTTTCTTTTTTTTTGAGGATGAAGCCCACATAGGTCTGAGACCTGTGCGTGGGTAATGAGTTTGATGATGGTATTTGATGAGTTGAACCTACAGTTTTAGGTGGGTTCCGAACCACCGGGAAGTGATTCTATTCCATTTTACTATTAGAGCAGATGTTTTGATAAGTCATGCTCGTCTATTTCACGTTACGTTACTCATTTTTATTTTTTAAAATTAATCTCTCCTCTCCTTTCGCTTCTTTTTCTCCTTATATTTCGCTCCTATCAATTTGTTTTATTTCTCATACTCTCTGTGACTCATACCTGCGCACAGGTCTGACACCTATGCAGGTATTATTTTCCTTCCTACCTTTTTTTTAACATTGAAATCTTTATTGAAATTTCCACAATCACTTCACAATTCCACAAAATTTGATACAATTCAAATATTATACAAAGTAAATTTCATATTTATTCAACAATACACATTCATTAAATATAGAAAAATTATAAAGATTAAGGTTATAAAATTTTATAAAAATACAAAATAACAATGACAATTTAATAACAGAAAGAAATATAGTTATTACTGATATAGCATGACTAGCATTGCATAATACTGTTTATCTACGACCATGTCATAATGTATACATTACAGTTTCACAATTGATGCCAAAACAGCTGTCTTTTCGAAATGCTTTTTGAAACCCGTTGCATAATGAAATCATTATAGTACAGGTTCTACATTATAACACGGGTTCTGGACCAAGCAGAAGCATTTTTGATAGAATCAATATCGTAATTATCGTAATATCGTAATTGTGAAACTATCAGCTGATTTGATCAAACTGCTACACCAGCTGCTTTAACCTAACAATCTTCTAATAACTTCTCGTATTTGAGATGAGAGGTTAGGTATCTCTGACAGTCACAGGTAAAATGAAATTGTTTTAATTAAATGTATACTAGTGGTCGTAGATAAAATAGTGTATGCAACGATTTTATTTGGCCATTAAAGCACTCGTGAGATATTTATAACACTCGCATTCGCTCGTGTTATAACTTACATCTAACTCGTGCCTTAATAAGGGTCAAAATAAAATCGTTGCATAAACTACTATTGTAAAATCTCAGTAAACTCTTATTTATAAAATTTAATTTTTTAATTTGTATTTTGATTCTTTCACATTGTCAGAATTGAATATGATGTATGTTATTTTAAGGAAAGGAATAAAATTTGATTTGATTTGATTTTGATTTGGATACAAAAAACAAATTAAATCAATATCTCTATACACGTTTACCTGCAACATTACAAAAACCAGTCATCCCTCACAAACATTTGCCTAATACTTGTGGTGTAATACCTCTAACACTAGTTACTCAAGGGAAGCCTCAAGATTAAGATCACGGATACCGTAGAAATACCCAATCAGCAGCAGCAATGCAGTGAGCAGCCTGATCTTTGTGGTGAGCAACAGTACAAGGCTTAGAACCCGTCTTAGATAACGAACAGCTCGCCTCGGATGCTCAAGATGGGTCGGAGGCTTACTACTACCGTACCACCATCTCCACCACATTTGCAAGGTACGACTCACACCCATCCATTACCGTACAAGCCGAATCCTCCTGTTGCTTTCCTCCATTTATCCATTCCTCCATTTCCCCGTTCTCCTTCCTTCCTCCTTTCAACCTCTACCCTCGACCAGTTCGAGCGCCCTCTGACAGACTCCTTGTCATTATCCTCTCCCCGACATCATGCTGTCAAGACTGCCGCTCGAAATGAGATCCTCACTATTTATGGTAACTCACACCTTCTTACTCACGCCTCATCACCCACACTCACTCACTCACTCACACAATGAGGCATTTCTCCCTTTCACCGCTCGCACTCCAATCTCGTCCTCACCAAATATCATATCACACACCGTGAGGATAATATCAAAAAATTAATAACGGGCCCGCATCAGTGCCATCCACGCGTGATGTATTGTCGATTTATGAAAATGGTGGTGTCATCTAGTCATTTTTTTCCAGGTTTTACTGTAGATTTATCATTCAGCTCTTTTTATTAATTGATCCAATTTTATTCGCACTACTTTTTTAATTGCCTCTTTTCAATCTATTTCCCCCCTTCGAAAACAATATGGCATACTTCATTATTTAATTACCCTCTTTATTTATATCACTTCTGCCGAGCAACCAGATAGTTATGAAATGTATAAAGTGTGAAAATGTATGAAATATTCAATTCATACCGGAGTCATGAAATAAGTTGAATCAATTACTTTTCCATGATCTTCCCTCTCCTCTTCCTCATCATTTTTAATCAAATTCTCTCAAATTATATTTATCATCTAGTTTAGACAATATGGAATACTAAATTATTTAATTTCCCTTATTATTATTTATATCAATGACTCATTTATTTTTCTTCTTCTCCTCCTCCTTCTTCTTCTCCTCCTCCTCCTTCTCCTCTTTCTTCTTTTATCCTCCTCCATATTTTTCTTCTCCTTCTTCTTCTTCTCCTCCTCCTCCTCCCCTCCTCCTTCTTCTTCTTTTTTCTTCTTCGTGTTCTTCTTCTCCATTTTCTCCCCTTCCTCGTTTTCCTTCTTCTTGTTCTCCTTCTCCTTCTCCTCCTCCTCCTCCTCCTCCTCCTGCTCCTCCTTCATTTTCTACCTCCTCCTCCATCTTCATTTTCTACTGTTCAGTCCTCCACTGTTATCATCTTCAACAATTATTATCCCAAGACTCAGTTATTCACCTTTTTCTACAGATTTTTCTTGAAAATAGGTCTTCTCTTCACACTCATAACCCAAACACCATACGGAAGTTCTAAACACTATACTCAAGACCACATTATTTATAAATGGTACTAAAAAAGTCAACCATTAATATAAGACAGATTCAACATAAAAATCATACATGCATAGAAATGGATGAATTTAAAAAATAAATTTTTTTTAAAAACTGTGACTAATTTTAGAAAATAAATAATTTTATTTTTGAAGAAATCTAGCCAATCAAATCGCACATGCAGTATAGACAGAAAGTTTTCCCGAAAGAGATGAATTTCAAACCAAAGTCACTATGAATCATTTAGTTAGTCGATAATAAAACAGTTCAGTGACGCACTTAGTCGTATGTCAAACTTGCAAAGGTCAAATTCAAATTCATGGCAAAGATAATTCTATTTCATCAATTCGTAGAACTTTACGAGGTCTGCCTCGAAAAGCGTGCGTCAGATAGCAACTCTATATGTCATTGAAACCCCCATTCAACTGTTGTGACACGTTGCCCCCCTCCCGTCCTCAGTCAGCAGCACCCCTATCGCAACCACCCTCGCATGGCCTACAGCACTACCTTTCACTAATTGAAATGTGATGCTAATAAATGTCTTTTGACGCTTCTCTCAGCATCAGTTGCGGCAGCCCGTAGCATCAGCCGGCTCTGTTAATTTACAATTGCATTTACATGCCGCAACATTATAATCTACTCCGAGCCATCCAGGTCGAGCAGTCAGCTTCAGAGAATAATATTTGCATACATGAAAAATTTATAGCGTTCATTCCAGTTTGATCAATTCCAATATAAGATTGTATTTGTAGAATATGTAGTGCATGCAGAATTGGTCTAATAGTTCTTACTTAAAAATTAATGAGTAATAATTTATTTTGTCTGGTTGTTTCAATAATAATCTCATTGGTTTTTCGTTTAGTGACTTATTGGAGGTACAGTTTTGAGTCCATTCAAAATGCGTAACATTCTCATTCAAAAATAAATCAATCCACCCATTTCCAAATTCAGTTAATGGAAGTCCAGATGAATGTGTTTTAAAGGAGAGTTGGTTGTCGTCCAAAAGCTAAAATAGAGACATTAGGGTTGAATTTATACACAAAAACTAATTTTTTCGGGTTGGTTTATAATAATTATAAATGCAGAAAGTCATAGAAAGTTAAAATTTTTACGCCAAATTAAACAAACGGCTCTCCACCTTAATACATACATTTTTATAGTGGGGTCATGAATATATAAATATGGAAATAGTTTTTAATATTCATTATTATTATTATTATTATTATTGTAATTGTGCTTCTATATTTATGTAAATAAGCTCCTCTGAATATTGGTTAGAGAAAAATTTAAATGGATTAATTGATAATTGATAACTATTATCCTACTGTGAACGGTTTCTGATCTGTGGAAAAAATTAATGAAACATGTAAAATCAATCAATAAACACTAACTATTAGTCAGTCAGTCATCATTTAATAAGATGAAAGTAACGTTCTTCAGTTATTTGACTACATATTCAGTAGACAAACTTTTTCTTAATTCCTAATTACCTCGGTTGATTCATGTTATGTATTGTCAGGAACGTATTTCTTTTCTCTCCTAAACTATCTGTTTTATCGCTATTTGCACTCAAAGATTCTTCTTTTTTGAGAAATCCTAGGCATTTTATGAAATATTCAGTGTTTTCAATATGCTTTTGTTTTTATATCTCTATAGTCAGTATAATATTGAACAGCAAAGAGTCAGATGATTTAGTGTGAATATGCGAAACTAGTGATTTAATATCACATCAATGAATGCAATTTTATATCAAATATCAGTTAGTGAAAGTAGAAAATTCAAGGTTTTTGAATCAACTGTGAACTGGAGTCTAAGAGAAAAATAAAGTAGCTTATTACTGGAGTCTCGTCATAAGATAAATCGTCCGTTCACGATCTCCCAGTTGTGAAAACTCGCCGTAAATGTTAAACAAAAAATAATAACGATAAAAAACAACAACCGCCAAAGTTAGAACCAACTGTTGAAAGTAGACTACAGTTCGAGAACACAATAAACCAACTTTCATACTCATTATTCCTATGAGAAGATTCACTCACTGAACCATTCAAACGAATCCGACAGCTTCTCTAGTCTTCCATAGTCCAGTGAGTGAAACTCAACATAATCACATGAAAATAATGACTGCATGTTCATAATGTTGATTTAAGGTAGGCGCACACAGATCGTCATCGGACGGACGGCACGCATCGGACGGATCGTACTTTTTTCAGGTGCTGCGCAAACTTGTCGTCATCGGAGCATCGGCATTTTCAGTTCATTGCGACGTATGTCGAGTCGTGTGCGAATGGTGTTATGTAGGAATTTAATAAACAAATATTACAGTATATAAGTTATGGATAGCATATCCATAAGTTATGTATATCCATATAAGTTATGGATTCATTCTTGTGCCGATTTCCTCCCAAATGGTGTCCCTTCGTTGCTGGTTCGAATAATCAGGATGCTTTAAGTTGTACAATTCTTCATATTCTTGAACAATAATAATCAATTTCGCATAATCCATAATTGTGTGTAGAAAATAAGAATACCACGTGTTCAGTCGCTAGTGTACTAGTCAAATCGCCTGTAGAAATGGATAATGCGTGACGGTCCTACTGCGCACACCAGAATGGAAATGCCGGTGAGTCATTCAATCCGAACGGAGCCGTCGGATTCAATGCCCCTCTCGGAATTCCAGACGGCATTTCCGATCTACGATGCGTACGATGCGGATAGGTATGCGCACTCCAATTGAAAACAATGCATCAAATCTAATCGTCCGATCCGTCCGATGCGTGCCGTCCGTCCGATGACGATATGTGTGCGCCTACCTTTAAAAGTTAATGTTAACATTGCAAATTGTGATGGACCAAGAAATTCAAGATTTCAAATAGTGTTGGGATCTCTACGTGATGGATGCCTTGAAAAATAAACAAAAAATAAACTTTTTATATGAACTTAACGACTTGCAGTCAAATATTCTTCAAGAATAAATAAAATTTACTTACTCTGTAGGCCGAGCGCTTTCGAATCTTTGAGATCCGTTTTCAGAGGCTTCTTGATCATCGATGTCAGGTTTTTTAAAAAAAAACCTTGAAGAAGAAACAGTTAATGATCCGTCTATGAATAATTAAAAATAAATCAAAATTATATTAATATATTTAGAACTGTGATGGAGTTTGTTGAAAGTAAAATGAATTTTTTGAAAAAGACTCGTGAATTATTATGCTTCAAGGTGAAAATTTTAGTGAAGCAGACCTAACCTAAGATTTCGATTCCAATTTGAAATTTTGTGGAAAGCAGTTTTGAGCAATTGCCTGTTGTATTCACATTGATTATATGTTAGTTAGTTAAATAAATAAATCTACAAATATGACCTTCCAATATTATAAAAATCATGTAAATTATGTTGGAGAAATTATCATTATAATACATTTACCAGTCCCAATGTCAAAAGTAAGAGGAGTAAGCAACGATCTGATAGAAACACCTCTATTCAGCGCTCTGCTAGACGGTAAGTGATTGGAGTTGAAAGCCAATGCAGGGTGAAATCGTCTCTTTTCTAGTGGAAATTCATGGGTAGCAGGTCGCAAAGCCGGAGCTGGGCGGGGGAGGAGGAGTTATAGAAGGGGGAAACGGCTAGTTGGAAAGATCTCTGCTCCAATAGTCTGGAAAACAACAGGTACGGATTGATTTCCATTCTAATAGGAAAGCTGGCTGGCTTCCACCTCATTCGCTCGCAAAGAACGCTCTTCTGTCAGATGAAAACTGAATCCGCGTTACACAGAATTACAGTTCTAACAGAATCAGTGACAGTCTATGCTCATCAGCTTTCTCAACGTGTTATTTACCACATAAAATTCTTCATAATCAGAATCATGATTCCAGAAACAATCGAATTAGACGTGAACGAAATTTTGTTGAAATTTATCACAGCTAGTTGATACTGTGTCTGTGACTATTCTATTTTAATGTACAACATTTCTAGCAAAATAAATTTGACAAATTCTCAGAAATACAATGCTTTTTCATAGTTTATGAGTTCCGTATTCAATTATCTTATTTGAATTGATATTGTTCCAAATAATATTGCTAAAACCTCCAAATCTCATTGATTTTCTTTTTCATTCTCATGTTGCAATCATTCAGTATCAGTACTTCAAACATTAAAGATATTATTATTATTATTATTTATTGTAATATAGTACTCATTATATATTACTGGAGAACAATACAATACTATAATTACAATTTTGTGTAATTATGAATATAATATTAATGTTATTCAGAACAAAATGTAACCATTACTTATTACATGAATCAGTACTTCAAACATTAAAGATATTATTATTATTATTTATTGTAATACAGTACTCATTATATATTACTGGAGGACAATACAATACTCTAATTACAATTCTGTGTAATTATGAATATAATATTAATGTTATTCAGAACAAAATGTACAAAACCTGATAACGATACTCAATCACTAAATTTTATTTTACAATTCATGAGTAAGTAGGATTTATTCTATGACTAGTATTGTATTAAAAATTATTGCTACTATTGATAACGATAGACCACTAATATTATTATTACTAGTAGATCTGTGAACAGTAGACCTCACTTGCTCAACACTTCAATAGTTCAAGAGCACTTTCGACTCAATTTTCAATGTGTAATCTTTCATTGATGATAGAAATTTCAAAAATCAATACATGAAAAGTCCAACATTTTTGACGATTCCTAGAAATCGCGCCCTAAACTTAATAAAGGGTTAGGCTATGCATTTTAGCAGCTATTAATATTAACTTCCAATCATAAAAAGCAAAATTGATCTATAAACAAAAAAGTTCAAAATGTTTTCAACCCTCCCCCAATTTCGAGTGAAATTTAAATTTCCACATCTAGCTTCAAAGGGGATTATTTTTTCAAATGGAAGTCTTCAGGGTTTTCATGCTCTACCTGACGAGAAGTATTTTCTAATTATCTTTATACAGCGTTTAAGTTTTTTTTTTTTTAATTTTCTCAATCTTTAATAATATTTAAAGATTTTAAAATTCAATAATGAGGATTTTTAAGATTTTGATCCACCTTTTCAACGCCCCCGTATGGTTTATCGCATTCTTGTCACGGATTGGACCCTCACTCAAGTCGTCTGAATTTAATTCTAAAACAATCCGCACCAAGACACTCTAATAGTCGGGGGTGAATTGAGCCCCCTAAAAATATGGGGGTATTTTTTGAAAAACCGTATACATACTTGGCTCGGCCAAGGAATAAGGAACATTCATGCAAAATTCATGACAATTGGTCATGGCGCTTGGCCTTAATCGTGTAACGTACATACATACAGACAGACAAAATTTCTAGGGGTCGAGTTAAAACTGAGACCTCACTGCGTTCGGTAAAATATAGACATATATTAGAAATAAATTGCCCGGCGTTTCAGAAACTTATCTATTTTATCTTGATAAATTATTATATATCATTGAAACTTATTAAATAACAAGCATTATTGTTTTCCAAGGTCCTGTCATTAATGCGATGTTTATAATATTAGGTACTTATTATACATTACAGTTGATGGATACTAGGCTATAAACAATTATTATAAGAAACAATCTATTCAATTCCAATAGTGATATTGTTTACGATGAATTATCAATAGCCTTAAAAACTTTAAACTTGCATTCCATGCTCATATAATTTGTACAACTGACAAAATTTCTGATTGAGAATATACTCACTACTTTTGTGCATGTCATAGGTTGCTGCTAAAACAGCAGCATAAACTTTCAATTCTTCATTCTTGCGGTAATCCATACACGCAATGATTTGTAACAGACCTGAAAATAATAATACAATACTTTTAGAAAACTTTTGTTGAGTGGTTCTTCTTTGATTATCATCAGTCACTAAATAATCTGATGAACAACGTCTCATAAGACATACGGTGAAATATTCGCAGAATGAATGTAATAATTGATAGACAATAATTTATTAATATTTCGAGTTCCTCAAAGTGCTGTTAATAAATAAATTATGTTTCTGTATATTTGTTGTAGTTTGTTAAATTATCAGTTACTTCAAACTGGCTAATCTATATATATATATATATATAAATGTCTGTCTGTCTGTCTGTATGTATGTATGTATGTATGTATGTATGTTCCCTATAGACTTCAAAACTACTTGACAGATCGGCATGAAACTTTGGGAATGTGTTGTGTTAATATAGGGGATGGTTTCTGACCATAAATTTTAATAGGGGAGCTAATAATTATTATTAATTAATCCATTTTATAGACCTAACCTACTGAACTTGCCGGCCAAACTGCTTAAAGGAACAGCTGATAGAAGTCAACAGTTTTTAATCATATGGCAGGCCCCTTAGCGGCGTTATTTACGCTGTCTGGAACACGAAGACTTTGCATGATGTACCGTGTAGTCGGAGCCTTGCAGTATGTAGGAAACATGACTGGGTATGTTGAAATGTAATTATGCCGGGTTGATGAGATCTGTCAACCAATGCAGCTAGAAATTTGAAATTCAGCCTCAGCGGGAGGTGTCGAATAATAAAATAAAAAACCTAGCTTCTACCCTTATAGTCGTAGGAGGTTTAAATTTTAAATGTTTCTTCATTCAGAGGTGGTGATTGAGAAAACAACGAAGGAGACCTCTATGATCAGCTGGAAGAGCCCTAGGACTAACTTATTTCCTAATTTGAAATGTAACCTCAGCGGGAGGTGGCGAATAATAAAATCAAGGATAATTTTTATGAGAACGCAGCAACGCGCGTCGGGACAGCTAGTAATTGATATTTATCTGTTGATGTCGAGCAATTATTGATCACTGTCAATTGATGTAATTGTAAAGGTTAGCTGATATACAAAAACCGATAATGGAAGGTAACATACGACTGAACAGTTATTATTGTTAACTTCATCTCTTTTTCTTGTGTCAAATGAAGTGAAATATATACATAAATTTTTACTTCTACTTCTGTACCCAATTTATGCTAATTTACCAACAAAATTAATTTTTTCGCAATATTTGGGAGCATGATATGTTTGACATCAACCTTCAATATCCGTGCAATTTATCTTCAAACCATGATGTTAAAGTTAATGTTTTGATTTGATTAATGTTCTGGTTTGAATCTTTTAATGTTAATGTTTTGGATAGCTTGCTTCAACTAAGTGAAGATACAACATGAATGGATCCAATTCTCGTGAATCATTCTGATTTGATTTGTTTATGATTTGATTAATGTTCTGGTTTGAATGTTTTAATGTTAATGATGTTAATGTTTTGAATAGCATGCTTTAACTAAGTGAAGATACAACATGAATGGATGTAATTCTCGTGAATCATTCTGATCAAAATGTGAGAAAATCTAATGATGATCATTATAATAGATGAAATTGAACATTTTTTTGGGCTGAAATTTCGCATTAATCTACCAAATCAATTAAATGATAATAATCGATATGGTTATGTTATGGGTTGGGTATGATCGATATTAATTATTTTCAATAGATTGTTTTGGTGAACATGAACTGAACTGCTACCCAATGTTGTTCAGATTCAGAAGGCCGTTTTATAAATTCGCCCTGCTAAGGTTGAGGCTGATTGGCGGTGTTTTTCTATTGTTTTGAACGGAACGAGCGATGCACAGCCCATTCAAATGCCAAGTGCAAATCGGTGTTAGCGTCACAGCCACCAAATCGATGCCAACCGATTTCGTTCCAAAAATAGTGCACCTGTATGCTGGGACTCAAACCCCAAACCCCATGAATACATCTTGATATAATCAAGCCTGTACTCTGTAAGTGTTCCTGCTGAAATTTACAGTTCTTTTCCAAATTGAGACAGCGCTTTTATCTAGTTTGAAATGAACACTATTATTTATCCTTACACTCCCTACGACTCCTAGTCTCGGTTCCCAGGGTGCTACTAACGTTTCACCTCATTTTTCATTGTGAATCTTTTATTTTTTGGGTTGCTTCGCGGTAGGAATAATGAATTTTCAAGTTATATAGTTTGAAGTGCACAATCATTTTTGAGCAACTAGAAATAAAAATTGTAAGACAAGCTGGATAACGCGACAGACAGAAAAGTAATATAATTTTGAAGGATAATAATTATATTATAGGTATTATAGTACACTAGTATATATAGTGTACACCAATACACATCTTATACTCTTGAGATCACTGAAGGGCCTGATACTATTGTCCCATCAAATATGTTACAAAATCAAGTTCAGTGGCCCATGAATTTTCGTACCCAACTTTAGATATAGATAAATTATATTTTTAAAATATGCCTACTTCCTGATATTCAATAGTAGTCTGTAACTCAAACGATGCTCATCGAATTTAAATTCTGAGAATATCGTTCTGTAACATATTCTGTGAAGGTTTATTGATCAAAGCAACTATTGAATGAATTGTATCACGTTCCAAAATAGCTGCAGCCAGATCATTGTGTGTTTATAGCAGCTACTCATTATCCTAGCACATGTACTAATTAATTAACGGTCAATGTTCAAAAACCTGATTTTTCAACATGAAGTTTTACTTGATATAGTCTTGGAAAAGATTAAGGAGTAACTGTGATTAAGAGGTTGAATAAAATAAAGAAAGAGGTAAGTTGGAAGTATAAAGTAAAAATGGCGGTTGAGAATAGTTTATGGGGTTGAACTGGACAAGAAATTACATTAAAACAGGAAAATTAAAAGAAGCAAGATGACAACTATGGAAATTCATAATATGGGATGGTATGTAATTTACCATGGTAGGATGTGATGGTGAGTATATCATAACAAATCTAATATGAATAAATTAGTTTAACCAAACATGTACAGTATGATAACAAGAAAAATAAAATACTTGTAGAAATAAGTACTTGAAGAGAGAAAAATATTATGGGAAAGAAAATAAGGAGACAACGTTGAAGTCGAACTCAAGGATGGTCATGGCTGAAGATGGGAGGAGGAGGAGGAGGAGGAGGAAGAAAAAAGAAGAAGAAAAAGAAAAAGGAGAAAGAGTAGCAAGAAGAGGACGAAGTGGAGCTCTTGAGGAAGTGAGTCAGAGGACAGGAAGAGAGCACAGCATGTTTGGAGAGGAAAAAGGATTTCTGTTGGACTGGCTGCTGATCGATTCCCTGGAGTCCAGAAGAGATGACTTGTATATAGAAGTTTGTTTTGGCCCGACGAGATGAGAAAGAAGACGAACTGAAACCGTACGTGACAGACCGAGCCTCCATACTTACCAAGCAAGTCTTGGCCAACACAACTATTTTTCACAACAGGAAACATGAAAGTTTCAATACAATACGGCGTTTATTCGAGCTGAGCCCTGTTGCTAAATCGGAATCTATAAACGACGTAGGCTGCAACTGAATATTTTATTATTCTCCTGTGGGGAACGCTTGTACTGAAGATCCATCTTAAAACATGAAACTGATGGAAGCTGTTAGTCAGTATGGGCTGCTAACACTTCTGTCTCGATAAAAAAACTTGGAGAAGTAACAAGGGAGACTGAATCACTGGATGAGAAATGATAAAATATTATTGCTACGGGTTCTATCACTAAAATAATGCTGGCAACACTTGAAAATAACACTCGAACTTTATTTACAAAAAATTACTTACACTAATCAAAATTATATCACACATAGCTCATAGAATAGCTGATAACATGATTCATTACTATGATGATAATAAATCGAAATGTCTTAAGCCAAAGTAACAAATTAGCTCTGTATCAATATTACAGCTGCTAATTACCCAGCGTCATGCGAGCTTACTTATTGTGTGTATTGAGCTGTTGAGTGTTGCTAGAACGGTAGTTTGTTTACTTATAAAAAAACTAAAAATTTACATAATCAGTGCAACAAAAAATGTTTTTTGTGAACTTCTCTTTTCAAACAGATGAACTTTTGGAAACACTGTATGGTATTTCACTAACCCTTCCTAATTTTGTAATTTTGTGACCACTACTATAAGTTATAAGTAACTATTCCAAACTGAATTCTTGGGCATGACCGGGTAGTAAAATATATATAATATATGAAATTATTTAAGGTGCAACCTATTTATTTTAAAATGATAGTTAAAATATCCTTTCGGGTAGATTTCAACTACGTAGAAATATACATTATTCATGCACATTTTAACTCAACTGAGTTCCTACATGTAGTTAGGTATTGGGAAGACACTGATGTGGCTGATCACATATCATTTGTTCACCCCAATATATATTTTATATAATGGAGTGATCATATTTGCATAACCTAATATGAAAACTAAAAAACTGTATTCCCAATTCTTTATATGCTTTTGCTTTTTGTTTTATTTGGTTCAAAAAACTCCTCTGGGCAATTGCAATTTGCTCAGAGAAATTATTATTATTATTATTATTATTATCATTATTAATAATAATACTATTATTATTAATATTACCACATTAAGCGAAAAATAAAGGGAGAAGTCCAAACTAGTTATTAGACTATTTATCCCTTACTAACGTAATAAATATCAAATTGAACTTTAACTACTAGACAATCTCCCCAGTTTCTGACCAGAGTTCATTCATGAACTTTCAGTTAGTGAAGAGTTGTCACATTATTCGTAGAAACTCCATTCAATTTACATAGAGCAAAAATATATAGAGATAAGCAGACGATGCCCTTAGTATCTTGCTGAATGTCAAATCCACCGTTATCTAGCCATACACCTCGCCAGAAATAGTGTTGTCGGTCCACCAGACCGCTTCCTGATTCAGAAGGGCATGTCATAGTGAATTTTCCGTTGGATTACATATGGTGCACTCTACTCGATTTTCCAGTGGGCTGCGTCTCTGGAAATAGCTTCCTGAATACTTCAGTAGCAACTGTCCAAATAGCTTGAGTTAGCTCCTCAGTTATGCTTCTTTGTCCAGGAATCTATCTCTTCAACCGCACTCCACCATCTGTTACGTCTCCGGTATTCAACTTCTATGGCTTCTGCTATTCGCCTGGAATGTGCGCGTACTTTGAATCACATAAAATAACACTTGGGAATTTCGTCTGACCCATTACTCTACCTTTTTAGTGTCCTATCCTTTATTCCATAAATTTGTGCTTCAACTTCAACTAATCTCAAGTAAATAATAATAATAATAATAATAATCTCTTTGACGTAATAAGTAAAAGAAGAATAATTAAAGCTTTACTCCCACATCTTTAGGATGAACAACAGACTCACAAAAGAAATATTCGATTTCTTTTGCAATAGAAAAACAAAAAGCAATTGGTTTTAAAAAGTTCAGGATTATTTAAATGAGTGATCAGAATCAAAATGATTTATGAATATGAAAAATGAAATAATCATAAACCGTAACAAACTTAGGAATATTTTGAAAAACCAAAATCAAAGGTTCCAGGAAAAGCCCAATCGTAGTACAGGGATGTCCGAAGATCACAAAATATTGTGGAAGATATTCACAGATATGGAAGATTTTCCATAGTGCAACACACAAATCCAGATTCAAAAGATTTTTTTTTGTTGGAGCTCCTGTAAATCTGTATCAACTATTAGAACGGTTATCAGTTGAATTTCTATATGAATCTAAGTAGAAGATTGAATATTTTAATAATATTAATAAGATTTAATAACATTGTATTTCGACAGATTTGTTAACAGATATAAAAAATAACAAATTTTTAAAATATGTTCAAGGCGGGAGAAAGGTATGAGATGCCTGAAAAAAGCGGGAGAAGGGTATAAGATCACCAGAAAAGGCGGGAGAAAGATCTGAGATCGCCAGAAAAAGGCGGGAGAAAGGTATGACTATGAGATTACCGGTCTTTTAAAATGAAGAATACGAGAAAAAAGAAAGAAAAATTAAAAAGTGGAAGAAGAAAAAGAAAGATTGATAGAACATTGACCAAAAACTACTTACAAACTTATATATCAACCTCAGAAGATATTACCTCGGAAGTTGATTTGTGTTGATGGCATGGAAAGAAATGAGTGGGAGAAGTTGCAGAGCAGAAGAACATGGAGGAAAATCTTTTGTGAAGAGGAACTGGGAATGAAACAGGAAAAGTTTGTTACAACTATCTGTGGGAAAAGAAAACAAGAAACTTTCAAGGAAAATAGCAATTGCTATTCATAAACTTTTCAATGATTGTTGGAGAAAATAGCAATTGAATGAGAGTTTCCAAATCCTGCTGAATTGTAACTTCGTATTCCATTCAATTCATTTTACGAGAAAAGAAGAATGTACTAATTGTTATTTCATGGGTTTTTCGTGGATAAAGCAAAAAATTGGTGTGAAGTCAAAAAAACATCTCTCTTCTATAAGCTTATGATGAACGTAACGGAATAGAACGAAAGAAGAGCACGATGATGATTTCCCAATAAAAATATCTAAAGAAGTGCATGTGCTGTATTTTTTTATTGACTATATCCTCCAGTCGTTAAACAACAACAATGAATTAATAAAACATGCTTGATGAACCTATTCATTAGCAGATTGTAAAACGTGTTTTGATTGCTGAATACAAACTTTGAATGAATTCAATCAAATCACTCATCGCACACAAAAATCGTTTTCTGTTGAAAATTTGGTTATTTTTTGTAGGCCGATGACAAAAATCAGAAAAAAAAGTAACAGGAAAGTGCTTTCGCAAAGTAATTAAAATAAAAAATTGTCAGTTACCAATATTTCATGTATTTTTCAACGTCGCACAAAGTATTTGAGAAAGAACATTCATGTTTTAGTCAATTGATTTTATCCTCCATTTGTTTAACAGCTAGAACGAATTGATAAACCACACTTGATGAAAAAATGTTTTGATAGATTGAAAAAACTTCACATGAGAGAAAAATATAATAAATAAGCCACTCACTATATGGCATGGTGTTATGTCGTATCAGTTTACTGGCCCATCAGAATACATGTATAAAAACTGATACGGCAAAAAACCATGCCGAGACTATATCATCTGAAAGTGGTTTTAAGGGTATTTCAAACATGCCTGTCATGTTTACAATACTCACCGAATGACAATGTAAGTAAGATAATGAACCTTCATTCGAGGTGGATTCAAAGTTTAAAATTTAAGAAAGTTTTTATTTACTAGTTAAATAATAATTGTAGAGTAAAAATCTGATAGCTCTAGCTGATATTCACCCATTCTAGTAAAGATGCTAATAGTAAATAGCTAATTCATTTTTCGGCTTGTACGTTTCCATCAGAATTTGATATTATTTACGGTTTTCAGTGTTTCGTTTTGAGTGAACTTTCAAATGAATTGCCTTCAAGTGAAAAGGAATCATTTTATTATTTTTTGAGTGGAGTATTTTGGTAAATCTAAATTTTCAGCATTAAAATTAACTTCAATGTTTTGGACAATATAACATATTCAACATTTGTGAAGAGAGCAGTTTTGGACTTCAGTCTATGGCGTCTTCACATTCATTTGTAATTTTGTCACAATAAATGAACAATATGGTCTCAGTTATTGTACAATGCAACGATGGCCCTGTAATAAATCTTTGTATTTCTCTCACTCTCTCTCTCTCTACATGAACGTTAATTGTATGAATGTACTCTATTTTCAAACTAAACTACAAAACATGTGTGTATTGCATGCTCTGTTTTGCTGAAACCATTTTAAAGCTAACTAGGTCGTTTTCAATTAGTCTCAACTCTGATGACATGAGATAATGTGTGAGATAGATAGATAGAGAGATAGATAGAGAGAGAGAGAGAGAGATAGATAGATAGATAATTTGTCTTTATTGAGGCGAAGTTAGGACTCGCAGGTCCTCTCTTACACTTAACCCTAACAACTACATTATCAATTAGTATTCAATCCATGAACAATATATAGAACATGGTAATATATAGTGTACACATTTTAAATATACACACATACGCACACACACACATACCCACACTCACACATACACCCTCGCTAAATGGTTCAACTAACAATAGAGAAAATAAAAACAATTTTGAGATAAAAAAAAATATATATATGTAAATAGAACCTACAATAAAACACATTTTTCCTGCAAACACCATTCAAAAGATTTCAATGCAACTCAAGCCAGCTCTACGCCTCCCGCTCCTAGCCAGTTTAGAACCGCCACGCCAAACAGGGTTCGACTCTCAATATTCTTTATTTGTGGAGGCAAAAGATTCCAATAACGGACAGCTGTAACATGAAACGATTTGTTATACATCATTGTGCGATGGTTAGGGACGATCAGCAGCTGAGCTCCATGTCTAGTGTCTCTTCCACTTCGATCACCAGAAAAAATGAACTTACCTACCAAGTACTCAGGCCTTCTAGAGAGAGAGAGAGAGAGAGAGAGAGAGAGAGAGAGAGAGAGAGAGAGAGAGAGAGAGAGAGAGAGAGAGAGAGAGAGAGAGAGAGAGAGAGAGAGAGAGAGAGAGAGAGAGAGAGAGAGAGAGAGAGAGAGAGAGAGAGAGAGAGAGAGAGAGAGAGAGAGAGAGAGAGAGAGAGAGAGAGAGAGAGAGAGTTATGGTGAGGAAGAGAGATAGAGTGAGGTTCCGATAGAAGAGAGAAAGTATGTGTATGAGTTAAAGAGCATGATGAGCAACACGTCACATAAGAACTGCAACATTTCAAGTGCACTGCAATTGAAAAGGTTTTGCATCTCTAACATGAAAATAATTTTCCCTTGGCTGCCTCACTTTAGAATAGAGACATCATATGATCTGATAATCTCTGATCTATTGAATTAACACGGAATTAACAACGGAAACGTCGTGGAAAGTTGCTGATCTTCTAGACAAGCAGCCTGTAGTGTGGCATGTAGAACATGCAATATAACACTCTAAGCGCAGTACAGGGGCGTAACACCTGAATTGCCTAATTACATTCAACAATTGAATTAGCCCAATATTGCATTCCGTTGTGAGAGAGCATATCAAACTTCATACCGAGCTATCATAGCTTATCTCATTTGCATTACTTGGAAGGAAAGTTGAGAGGAAGTCAGATGTCGATTTCGAGATTAACTGCTGTAAGCTGTTCTCTGCTGTAAAATCACTTCCCGGTGGTTCGGAACCCACCTAAAACTGCAGGTCCAACATCAATCACCATCATCCAACTCATTACCCACGCACAGGTTTCAGACCTATGTGGGCTTCATCCTCCAAAAAAAAAATTGATTGAGAAGTTGACAATAAGTTAAGCAACCAAAAAAATTTGGAAACTGAATTCGGAATAGAAGTCTAAAGCAGCAATCTATCAAGCTAGAAGAAGCAATCTAATAAATGTCTAATTTTCCAAGTTTCCAATTTTGCATTAGTAGGCCCTACACAAGCACATCGAATATTAGATCATACTACGACAAAAATTTGATAAAAACCGAATGGAATATGAATTTTGAGCCTACTTATCTTCTTAAATTGCCTTGATGGTCCCTTGTTTATGTTTGCAATCATAGGTGAGGTATTCTAATTAATTAAATAATTGAATAGGATCAATGAAATACTTAAATTTAGAGTTTTATAGGATATGAATGCCAACAACTGAACATAGAAGCTACGAAAGAGTCCTCATATATTGATGGAACTTAAACATTTCACAATAAACGAAGGAATCGATTCAAATCTGTCATTAATTGCATGAATATAATGAACTTATTTTTAATAATGGAAGATACAGTAAATAAATAATGGTTTAACGTTCTTCCTCATTTATGATTAATTTCGGACAAGCTCAAACATCCATTATGTTTAACCACATATCGATGAAGTTTGCACCCGAAAATGCATTAATTTGTTCTTCTAATTACAGGTTAAAAATATGCTTGTCATACAATAATTGAAATATTTATTGAAATATGTCATGATTGAAGTAATTAATGAAAGAGTAATAATGCTCTTTGGGTGAACAACTTTGGTCCCTCCAGATTGCAGCTACCTGCAGCATAACAATTCACAAATTACAATCACAATAGGAACTCCCTAAAGATTTTTCAATATTTATAATACGAGTACTAATAAAACTAGTCTTAAAATAGTTTTGTCAGTGACAGTGATGCAAACGGTTAGGGCTTATCTTTGATAAGATTGTGAATGAAAGCTACTCCTGCGGTCACGAGTTCGATCCCTGTTTAGCCTGGCATATTTTGTGTAATCATTTACCCATGCACAAGTCTCAGATTCATGTGGAGCCTCAGGGGATTTTGGGAAAATACTACAGATCAAGGAAAAAATATGCAACTGTCTCCAGTACAAGACAAATGTATTATAATAATTTTTAACTTTGGTAATTCAAACTTTTCCCACAATCCCCTGGAGTTCTAAATTAAGAGGTTCACTGTAAATATATTTGGCAGTATTACTACAGCTCCTACCAAATTACAAACCGTATCTTTTCGGCAATCTAGCACAACATAAATTCATTTCCTGGAGACAATATTCTAACAATCTGACATGGCTAAGACTAGAAATCACTAGAGAATCACTCAGTTGAACGGTGGAAATCTGGCGACAATAAAAGAGTTTTTATGATGAAACTCATTGCTTTCTTTTTCAATAGATTAGAACAGCGCTGTTTATGGCCAATGAAGCTGCTATCGTTTCAGGGCTTGAGAGTTGCACACTGTGGAACTCCGAATGACGTTTAAAAGGATTTTCTAGATGAGATCTCAACAATCCAAGGTACTGAACAATCTCGCTTGAATGGATCTGGCTATCAAACTTTTCAAGTGCCGATTCTATCAACAATAAACCTCATTCTATCGGTGCTTGTACCAATGCCACCTACGTACCTGGTTCTTCGGTTGGAAAGGAATGAAGAACTTGGAATTGGACAACTATTCATGGGTTGAATGCAGTTAATGTCCAGTTTAAAAGGAGGAAATTGAGGAATTAAAACTAAATGCATGATTAAAAAGGATTGAGAAATGTTCCTGCCAAGTTTCGAAAATGAATTCGTGAAGCTGAAGTTGAATACTGTTCTTACAAAAGAGTAGAAAACAACTTTTATTTATTAAGAAAGAATTTATCAAATCAATTATTATTCACATTTTATCTGAGTTATTCATTAATATGTAGATTGTATGAGTTGTACATTCTTGAAAAATTTCTTACACATATATTATTGTTCGAGTGGTATTTTAATTATAGTTGAAGCTCATCTGAAAGAGTAAAACTTTTGAAATCAACAATTATTGTATTACAAGATAATCATTTTACTAAATGTTTCATCTAACAATGAAACACATTCGTTACCTGACAAACTATACTCCATTCAATTCGAAAATGAATACATTCTAAGAATATACTTTTTTGTGAATTATGTATAACTGATGTGTACCGTTGGAGTATGAATGAATATGCAGTGTATAGCTTGATTATTTTAGACACTAATTCATTTTTCTGTCTGTTCTAGGTGAGATAGATAGTGGCAGTCAATACTGTGTTTGCATTGCAGATAAAATAGGAGTGAGTATTCTTATTTCCATGATAAAACTGCAATTGAAGATTAGAAATTAATACATTTCAATGATATCGGATAATATATTATAATTGTTCATAAATTAATCATAGATAAATTTATGCGAATCAATTTTAGTGATTCCCATAAATTAATTATATCCACATGTATATGACAGTTTAGTTTATAGTTGATAGCTAGAATATGACAATTAGTTTAAATATTAACGTTAAATTAAATCCTTAACAATAAAGGAGTCGTTTTGGTTGTTCTTTGTATTTGAGCTTTACTAATTATTACTTTATTAATACTTTATTAATTATGCCTACTCCTATTACAAGTTGCATATACTCCAATAATTTATTTTTTGTTTCACCCCAATAATATATACCTCTATAGCTAAAAATATTAGCTCTTGTAGCTGTAATTTTCATTATTTGTAACTACAACGTTAACTCCTAATCACACATTTACCAATTCTTTGTGTATTACGTGATTTACATAATTTTCTATTACATCCATACCACAACTCTATTCTTATTGTGATTTCCATCATCTGTAACTGCATTAAATCTAAACAAATCTTTCCGATCTGCATATGCAATACATCTGCAACTAATCTCTGTTCGGCAAAGCTCATACATCACATAGCACACACAGAAATAAACTAAAAGTGGAATGTTATCAAGTGGGCGATAGGGGCTGGTAACATTGTTCGTTCGTGATGAGAATTCATCCCACATGTAATAGCCATGTCAGCCCTCATATCCAGCGGCGTCCCAAGAATCAAATCGTTATTTAAATAGAACGCTATGGTGCACAAATTGATTCCATCGACAGCGAATAGAATTGGTTGATACTTTCTCTCTAGCTCATTCTCTCTCTCACACATCCTCTCTCGTCTCTCATCCCAACACTCAACTTTCATCATCATTGAAGCCGGAATTGTGTGCATATAGCTCGTTCAACGTGTTGTATACATATACATATATATATATATATATATATATATATATGAGTGTGATTGCACGCCACTGGTCAAACCCATCACCCACGCAAACACGCCTGTTTGCCATTTTACTTGCAGCATTTGTCGATGTATATAGATATATCTATAATTCCTGTGACGAGTAAGCAAGAGAACCAAGATACACGTTCTTTGGAAATCGAAATTCAAACACATTTGAACTGACAGTGATAGATGGCGTGAGATCCAAGAGCGCCTATCACGGAATCAAAAATTAATCCGTGTCTAGAATAAATTGAAAAAACCAGAAGTGGAATTACCAGAATTTGACCAGAGATCAGTCATCCAATTGATCGATATTTACAATTTATATCGATAGTAACGTTTTAACTTAGTTACCTAGTTAACTGTTATCTAATTGTCTAGACATAGTATTGAATTATGAAAATATTATGAGATATTTGATGCAAAAGTCCATCTATCGAGATAGCTGTATCACCCCCGGTTGCTCAAATGTCCTATCATTATGATGGTTCATCATTCGTAACAATTTTATACCAGGGAGTGATCTATCACAAATCTTTTTACGGTCAAGTGTTGATGAGAAGAATATCCTTGAATATCCTTTTCCAAGAATAGACATTTATATGTTCAAACTTCGCCGTTTCAAGTAGATACATCACAATCACAGCATCGTTATCAAATTGTATCTTATATTCATATCGTTGAATAATTCTTTATTTTAGGTTTGTAAAATTCATAGAACAATAATTACAATACTTATATATTTTCAAATACCATAATCTAGAATCTAAGACTGTGCATTTTGTAATCTACATGAATAAAGTAAATAATCTTATCTAATCTAATCATTCAGTCAGTGGCGTACCGATAATGGAGCGAGTGGAGCAGTCGCTCCAGGGCGCAAGGCTCTGAGGGGCGCACCGTTCTTGAGAGAAAATTGCCTTTTACTTACAAAAAATGTATTACTATAATGAAGGCCAAAAGGGGAAAATGCAACACAATTTTAATAAACCGTATGTAGCCTATACATCGCTACGCATTACTAAAAAGAACACATTCATGTCAAATGGATGAAATCGGTTCATTGAATGAAAGAAATCGGTTCAATGAATGAAAGAAATTGGTTCATGAGTTAGGCCGTAAATGCTTTACTAGCAGACAGAATGCAAAACGGTCGAATCAAAAGTAGTAAATAGTCTAAAGTAGCAAAGCCAAAACAATTTATACTGGGTGACAAAAGGTATAACAATTTCAAGTAATTGAATGAAGACAGAATTTATTCTGAAATAATAAATCCACTATAGAAGTTCTATGGTTTTTGTATTAACAAGAACAGGACTGAAATACTTCACTTTTGAATCCTACTTCCAAAATAAAGAAATTTTTTATAGGAATGACAAAATTCTAGAAAAATAACTGCAAATAAATTGATAGAAAAATTAAAAAAATCAAAAACAAGATGTTTGGAAATTGATTAAAGTAGAATCTGGCCTGGCAAAAAATCCTTCATCTGAGATTCGCATCTCTGACAAATACGGCCTAGTTAGAGGCGGGATTCTTTAAATGACCACTATATTAAAAACAGTCCAATCGGGTGGTTGAGTGTGAGACCAATTTTTTTTGGTGGGGGGGGGGGGGGGGTGGGCATCGTAAGACGCTTCCGCTCCAGGGCGCTTGAAACCTCGGTACGCCACTGCATTCAGTATAAAAGTAAATCACTTTTTTATATAAAGGAGTTTTTTATTCAAGCAATGATAGCTAGATTATACTGCAGCCAACAGAGTAAACTAAGAATTTCAAATTCTGAGATCAGCTGAGCATGAAATATATTACATAGATTAGTTAAATGATTCATTATAAATTGTATAATGTGAACAAATCACATTATTATTATATGGTTTGGGGAATAAATAAGCTTTTAGAATTATAAAATACATGCACTAGTGACTAGTATTTGCTATTAATATAAGGCTTGTTTTAGGTTATGTTGAGTTATAACAAGATGGCGCATATGAATGAATGATGGCACCATTTTCATACATTTTATACTAGGTACGTGCTCCACGATTCAAGATAGGTCATACGAATGATCATAATCATGTGCTTTTTAACATAGTAGCTTGGTATAAAAGTGTTAAGAATGATGAATCATCATAACGATGAAGCGATTGGGGGTTATTGTTGTTTGTGAAATACTTTGCAGGAATTTCTATTATTTACTGAGTTAGTGAAAATGACTGCAATATTCTTCTACAGAAGTCTTACTGCTTCCCAGCCTCTAGGCATGCTCTTTGCCACTAAATCTATTTAAGTTGTGTTTACTCCTTGTTGATTTTAAATTTACACCATCTACTACCATTGCGTCTCATTATCTGAATATTTCTACTTCTTCACACCCATTTTCTTTTTATTATTCCCAGTTTCTTTCCTCCAGACAGCGTCTTATCCCATGCGAATATATCCCATTAACTTATGTGTCATATCCTCATCATTTTCAAACTTATTCAGTAGTTTGTATTTTGTTTTTCCAATGTTTTCAGTACAATATTTCTGCTACCATTGCGTCTCATTCTCTGAATATTTCTACTTCTTCACACCCATTTTCTTTTTATTATTCCCAGTTTTTTCCTCCAGACAGCGTCTTATCCCATGCAAATATATCCCATTAACTTATGTGTCATATCCTCATCATTTTCAAACGTATTCATTAGTTTGTATTTGTAGAATAGTTTGTACCTTTTCCAACGTTTTTCAGTACAATATTTCTGCTACCATTGCGTCTCATTCTCTGAATATTTCTACTTCACAACCATTTTCTTTCTATTATTCCCAGTTTTTTCCTCCAGACAGCGTCTTATCCCATGCAAATATATCCCATTAACTTATGTGTCACATCCTCTCTGGTCAATACATCCCCACATACATATTAAACTTACATATTGTAAACTTTTTTTTATCATTGAATATTTTTGATTGAAACAAAAATCACCAAAGCCATTGCTTAAAAACTTTTAATTGGAAACTACTGAGTTGTGATATCTTGGTTGTGACTACATGTCTTATCCTTTTTGGTCAATGAATTTTTACATATTGTTCAACTCATAGTTTGATTATTGCAATTTGATATTTTTGTTGAAAACTGAAAAAATAACAAATTGTTGACTTATTTTGTTGTTGTCAAATATGTTCAAACTCAAGCATCTATATAGGAGTTTTTGAAGGTGAAGTTATGAGTTTTTCCAAGTTTATTATGTCATCTTCCTGGTCTTAAATTGTAATGAGTATCTCAATATTCTCTGTTGTCTGTACAAACTGACTTAGTGTCTCAACATTCATCCTGAATTCAAACTGTTTAATGCGGTCATAAAAGCAGTCTTCTTTTATTCATTGCTGCGAAGAGACCCTCAATTTACGGAGTTGGCTCTCCGCTGGGTATAAGTCTTTTCTCCTATGTCTGTTGCTGCCTCTGATGAAAGATTTCCCTTGAAGTTCTCCTTATCCGCTCTAAGAACCTTTTACAGTTGACTTCCTGAATTTATCCGTCTATTCGGGTAACTGGCAAAACTTTGAGTGACGGTGTCCTATCTTGTTCATTCATCACGAAGATTTATTGCGCTTATATATGACAACAGAGTCTTATCTTGAGAAGTGTATTAGTTTAATAATTCTGCAGAGTACTCTGGTGGATTTATCGATGAATATAATATACAAACAGAGGAATTGTTGTACGATAAGATGAAGAATGTACTGGTTTAAAAAGGTTACCAAATTTTAAAACTATGCAATATTTGTGTACTTTTTCATGGATACATGACCTACATAAACAACAAATCGTGATGTTCAGCCACGAGCGCTAAGGACTGCTCTTGGCAGGGTGACCGGGTGCGATGTCATGAAATCATCAGCTTTATTATCACTCTCATCAGTCAATCAATCTTCGATTTTTTCGTTGTTCGATAATTTTGTTGTCGAAGCGGTTCATTTGTCTGCCTATTCTCACTATTCTACTATCATACATATTTGAAACGTTTCCTCATTAGTTTAAACGTTTGAACAGTCAGAGAACTGCAATCTTTTTGTTATCACCGTTAAACTTCTGTGTAACTAACTTCCAAAGAACAAAATCCTTTACGTATAGCTTTTGTAGTATCCCTTAGTGCTGTGTCAAACCAGTACTGGTATTGGTCTTGGTCTTGGCCGTTCTCGTGCGCGTTTAGGCTACTCTCAACATTGTAATCTGGATAAGACAACTTTTAATAACGAATAATCATTACATTTTCATTGTAAATTCAACGACTTGCAGTCAATTTTAATTGTGAATAATTAATATTTCTATTCAATAATAATATTCAATATATTAAATAATAATATAATTAGTAAATAACATTTCAACTTCTACGTTTGGCCGAAAAGTGAGTAGAAATATTATTTATTCACAATTAAAATCGACTCGTTGAAATTACAATAAAAAATTAATATTAACAATGCAGATCGTTATGGAACATGAAATCCAAGAAAAATCATCATCATCATTATTCCGTGACCGTTTTTCAAAAACTAGCTGCTGGAACAGCCTTGCCACTTGCTATTGAAATATCAGTGAGTGTGCACTGTTCATGAAGCCGGGAACACTAGAGTGTGTGATCAGAGTCATGCATTTCCTCACAATCACACAATACGGTTCATTTTTTGGTAGGAAACCCCGATTCCCCAAGTTTGTCTTGCTTCTAATCATCGAATACCTCTCTATAACAAGTTTATGGATGATGGATAATAGATTTCGTTATTTAGAATATTATGATCTATTGTTAGCTTATACCTATTCTCCTACCTATCTAACCTGACGTATCTCCTAACCTACTATTCTCCAGAATGATGAAGAAAGCTGCTAGGAAATAAGAAAATAGAAGCAATCAAAGTGAAAGCGTATGTGCTAATTCTAGATTAAGATGTTGGCGTTTGTTTGAGAAGTTTCGGAGAACAGTTAGAGCTTCTCCTACTGCGCGCATGTGATCAACAACATCCGGCTAGAGAAGTTTACTTAGTGTCTTGGGGTGGGCGGTATGTTGAAGACGAGATCTTTTCGCTTGGAAAGGCGGTGGTAGCATTGAGAAGGCATCCAGGCACTTCATTAGCAGCGACCCTTGTCCGACGAATTAACCGCACATTGCCGCTCTGTGTGGCCGCCGTCACTAATTCGTCCAAGTCAAACTTTGCAGCGAAACGCCGCACGGCCAACGGACGAGTTTAATGCCACATTTACCGGACTACAGAGGCAGCAACTGGTAACTGGTCTAGGCTCCTTTAACCCTCTCACCCATTCCTTCCACCGAGAAGTAGTTAGTGGTAAACTGTGGCATCAAGTGTAATGACCGGGTTGGTAAGTGATGGTGGAGGAGGAGGAGGAGAAGGATGATGATGGTGGGAAGGTGGAAGAAAATTAAAGACAAGAGTGTGGAATGTTGAGAGAGAAAAGGAAAGATGTGATGGATTTTGAGTGATGAGAAGAAAGGAGGAGCAAGAAGAAAAGGAAGAAGGAGGAGAAGAAAAAGAAGAAGGAGAAGAAGTAGAAGAAGAAGGGGAAGAAGAAGAATGTTTCAAGATAAATTCATTTTTTGAACGTCAACTTAATAATTAATCCACTGGATATTCTGTCTCTGAAATATTGATAATGTTGGAATTTCCAATAAATGACAAAAAAATGTAACACTATGTAGAGAGCGGAACTATACTTATTACATTTTATTCCGTCAATTTGCCAAATAAAATTAAAATCTTCCTGTGATATCTATATATCATTCATTTGAAGATACAACAGGCCTTTTAAACCCAAAACTAATTTCTTTGCGTAATTTTAACTAAAGAATCAAAATCTTTGTAGCTTAGACTACATGGACAATTGTCATGAATTGACATAGTCTCAAGGAGTTTAACAAACAAAACCCAAAACGACTTACAACCTGCCTACAGCAATATAATTATTTTTATTATTTAATATGAATTTAATCAGACCACCTACCAAATCCCAATAATCATTCGAATATTCCATTATTTTTATAATAGTAGAAAAAACATTTTGAAAATACAAAGCAGTCAATTTGAAAATCGAAATTCAATGTCAGCTTCTTATTTTTCAATTGAAATGTCTACCTTATAATTTGTCTAGCTGAAAATAAAGTCGACTGACTAGCATCTACAAGTTTCTCAGGAAGCAATAGCCAATCCAATTTCAACGAATCATCTTATTGTGTGCTGCTCGGTGAGATGATACGTGAAATTGTAAACCCCTCGAAATGCATGTGATGAAGAGTGAGTGTTGGTTACCATGGCAACTGATATAGCTCTTCTTCACTCGTGTGTTGATAAGACCTCCAACTCCAGAAAGCCAGAACGATACGATGTTCGACTATTGGACCTTTGGATACATAAAACTTGCTTAATTGAATAAATTTAAAATATTTATTTTGATATTCGCATTTCCTTATATCATCGATTTTATAGAGATAGATACTCGTAATTCAATTTACATCTAGACTTTATATTTGATTCAGACATAAGTCAAATTCTTTGGGTTTCATCACTTATCTTAATATAATCATGGACTTTCCGCCATTAAAGTTATGAAGAATTTTTCTTAATCAATCATGAATTAAAGATAATTTTTTTTTGCCGAATCTCTACGTTGTTGGCCACAACAGACGGCTAGTTAAAGGACAATTAAGGCTGATTCACACATATAGGACTGGACTACGACCGTACGCTGACTGTGATGGGTCGCTATCATTCACACATGTAGGACTGTACTACGACTGTACTGTTGTCGTTTACTTCTGCAGTTACGTCATTCCAGTGGATTTCACTTCAGTTTAGAAGTTCAGGTATCCCTTTCAGCGATGCACGTTCGACTGGTCTAACTGTACCTTTTCTTCAGAAATAAGTTTCTAAGAAAGACTGTAAACGAAACAATAATGTTTTGAGCTTTCAGGTAGGGGATAGTAGTCCAGTATAGTTAGGCTTACCATAAATGGAAAGAGCCAACCCCGAACACTGTTTAGAGAGCAGATTGAGGTGTGTTGAGAATACATTATGATGATTATGTAAGATCAGAAGGGGAGAATAGAATTAATAAAATACTCGAAAACCTTATAATAATACTGTGTTCTTTTATTTAAAAAAATGTTAGTGATAATTCATTTATTAATTATACGTGAAAAATACTGGGTTTACGTTCTTAACAATGAAAATATTCTATTTCAAAACGCAAGACAACGCAGGACAAAAATCACTCATAAGAAATCCTTTTTCTCTATGTCATGTAGCCAATAATCAATAATGATTACCCGATTATTCAATTCTATTGAATTTATAATTGAAATGAATTACTTATTCGCAATAGAACCCTTTGTCGATCTCAGTTGAATATTGTATGTATTACCATTATACTTCAGTTCAGTTCATCATGGGGGGGGGGGGGGGGAAGTATCTATGTCAACAAATAAATTACCCTCTCTAGACCAGTGCCAAACAAGTAATGCAAAAAAGCAACCACAGAAATTAATTTATTACCACTTGGATTATAAAAGAGAATATAATTTTCCATTCAATCAAGGTTGTGTAGGCTGTAGAGATTTTCATGTTAAAGTGAAGTTGAAACCATCAACTTTTGAAATGAGTTGCGATGACTTGCCTGACAGCTAATGATTCCTGGTGTTTTGTATCAAAATGTATTCACCCTAGTATTCGTTTTGATTCTTATTAGCCCTCAATACAGTACTCTTCGTGGAAACGCTCATTCAATTCAATTTAACCCAACCTAACCTAAGTACACCTAAGCTAACCTAACCTGATTTCCCATTACCGGCAGAGGCAGAGGAATAGAGTTATTTGCATAGTGACTTTCACGCTCGTGTTGCGGTAAACAGATGAAAGGTTGGAGCTTACGTTGCCTCATCATCCTCCCTCTCCCCTCATAATCACAGTTGGAAATGAGAACTCAAACTCGAATTATCTTATTCACAGCATGCTTGGTCATGGGTCATGGGGCATCATCTGTGTTATTATCTCTGTCCTTGACATTTTCATATATGCTCATAACACGACCGCAAGTTTTCCATCCAGGGAATTATGTTTTCTCTCGTAATAAACTGTCACGTTGATCCCTGTTTACACAACTCCCATCATTTAATGAAGGAATAATACCAAACAACCAATTTCCTGTAACTCTACATGTGAAAAGTTCATAATGAAGACACAAAATGTCAGAATATTTTAGATTTCAAGGAAGGCCTGTATGGGTATATGTGAGTGTAAGCTGTATTCCTATTACTTAGCTGGAAGGGAATTTTACAGGTTAATTGCATGATCTGGTAGTGAGTTAAATAAATTCCCTGCATGATTAATAAGTTGGAATATCAAATAATTCACTCGACATTTAATTTAAGGTTTATAAACTCTGGTCAGGAGCTTTAAGATTTAATTTCAAGAATATACTGATATCATACTAATATATATTTATTATTTCCATTCACTATGACACTCACATTAGTGATTTATTCATAATGCAAAAGTATATAATTAAGACAATATTAAATTAACTTTTCATGTGAAATTTAACGACATGCAGTCAAATATTTGTTAAGAATAAGTATAATAACTCTAGTTATTATACTTATTCTTAACAAATATTTGACTGCATGTCGTTAAATTTCACATGAAAAGTTAATATTAACAACGCAGTTCGTCATGGAACAAGAAATCCAGGAATTAAATAAACCTAAGTTATATCCAAGTGAATCTCTATTTTTTTATTTCAACGTTATGACAGTAAGGCAACTCTATTTCAAAAGACTTTTCAAACATATATTTAAAAATAGAGATAAATTCTGTAGGACTGATAAACCCTTTTACAACTTTAGACCAGACACTTCGCTAAGATATGTTGTTCACGATTCTAAGTTGAGCTTGATAAGAAGACAGTTGATGTATATGAGCACTAGATTCATAAATATAATTCCTTTTGATATTCAACAAAGAATTTATATGAAAGCAATAGAAACTTGGATTAAGGAAAAATATTTCTTTTCTCTGGGAGCTGAATGGTGGTAACTTATTTTTGACTGTTTATGCCTTCTCTACTTCCTCTTGTTTTTTGAGCACGCTAATATTAGTATGTCTATTTTATTTGTGTATTTCCTTTCAAAAAGTATTTTTGTTCTTCTCTCAAAATATTTTTTTCTCTTTTGTTACTTGTACTATTCTGTGCAGTGGAATAGAATGGAATTGGTTCAAATTTGTTATTTAATTCTGTAAGTTGAAATTGTAAGTTATCTTGAATGTCATTTGAATTGGACTTTTTGCGACTCCCACCAGCGGTCAAAGTCTTTTCTTTTGCTGGTGGTGCCTGAACATAGATTTTAGTTTTTTTTCTGGTTAGTTAGGTTTCTTTATGTTAATTTCCTTTATGTTGATATGTTAATTTGTAACCATTAAATTATTTTGTTGTAAAGTTGTGGCAATAAACAATTGAATTGAATTGAATTATGTTTTATCACTGAGGATGGAAATCTTAGACTGAATTTAAATTACTCTAGCCAAATTTGATAACAATTTGAAAATATTGCTTTTTATTCTTTCACAATTATTTAGTGGAAATGTATTGCATATTCGTATTTCTTCATAAATAATAGAGTTTTCAATGAATGCACTCACCATTAGAGGAATACATGATTAAGTAGAGGTCCACTGGGTCTTAGACGTGTTTATTTAATTAGTCACTTCGCTTGGAAAATCAGCCTTAGTATTGTTAGAGCCGAATGACATTGTGATTGCTGAATCCTTTGAGAGTGAATTGGTGATATCGTTCAATGCTGTAATGAAGAAAATAGGATACATTAACAAAATAAATAGGTGTGACAGGTTTATTAAGCCTACCAGATCATGAAATGTGTGTAAAGACATTATGTTACATATGATGAAACTCTTCTGAAGTCAATCAAACCTTGAAAATTCAACCTCAGAGAACCTTTAATCTTCAATTAACCCATATCAAAATATTTTTTCTCTGAAATCTATCAATAATCTAATATATTGATTATAGCCAATAATTATTTTTTAGATATGATCAATACTCTACAAAAAGTAGTGTAAGTCATGCGAAGTTTATAGTTGATTGTAGCTTAAAGTTTGATTATTACCTGTAACTAAAAAATAATGTTATACTTACATTACACATTCAACATTGGCGGCTATCTACTTATGCAGAACCATTTTATTTTTTTCAGCTATTCAAGTACGGTATAGCTGAAAATCTATTTAAGAAACTGACAAATATTAGTAGCAAATATTAATCACTTGGAATTCGAAATTAAAACATTAAAATATAAAGATACCTTTGTCAACGCACTGCGAGCGCACAGACATTATGCTTTAGCTAGTTTTCATCTTATTCAAGATAGGCTAACCGTATGTGCTTACATTATTACTTATTAATGTAATGATTTGTAAGTCTGTTTAGAAATGAAGAAAATTTCAATGTGAATTGATTAAGAATGAGAATTTGATTTGATCTTTCCAAAATCGTTTTACAGTTATTGTTAGTCAATTGAAATCAATTCTAACTACCCCAGGGATTTGTAAATTGAATAATAAATTTGGCTCTGTATTCCACAAGCTGGAATCTACCAAATAGAGGAGGAAATAGAAAGGGTATTGAAAAAAGGAAATTTTCTACCATATTACATGCGAATTGAATGAAATTTTTAATCTCAACACAGGACAACAACAGACCCAAAAAATCTGGTATCAGCCATTAGTGCTGTAATGGTCAGTCATGAGTGCACTGTACAGTGCACATACTGCTGGAGTATTCTAAGCCTGGAGACAGATTTATTAGGTCCGTTGTCGGGTGTTCATTGACGAGGCATTGCATTGACATTGAAGAGTAGCCTTGGGCATGGAGGCAATTCATTACCAGACCGGCACCAATAGGCAACAGTCACTTTCACTTCGGCTCAAGTCACATAAAATCACAGGCACACATTGTTGGACGTCGCACTTACCAAATATAGATCCCAAGAATAAATCTAAAGCCATCCACTGACCTTCAAAAAGGACTGAAACAGCGTCTCATCTGACCTTTAAATAGGATGGAAACAGCGCTCAACACTTCACCCCGTGCATCATTGGATATTACATTGCTATGAGCAAAATTGGAATGGGGGTGAAAAACAAATGTTTCTCTCCCCTATTTTGATTTTAGGCTATTTTAGACCAAAGTATTACTACGGCTTATAATTAGTTGCATTCATCAAACTTGAAATTTAAAATAAATCTTCAAAATTGCAACAAGAGGACAAATTGAAAATGTCATCCCTCAATCTCGATTTTGAATTTCTTGATTTTTGGCTCAAGGTCACAAAAAGATCTAGTTATGCCACTGATGAATACCTTTAAATTTTTTAGTTTCTTCAAAATTGGAAAGAGAGAAGAAAATCAAACATTCCATTCCCCTATCTCAATTTTGAGCTTTTTCAGAAAAACGTATTTCTGTAGGTTGTAATTATACTTTCATTTCTCAAAAATGGAATTAGTTCATTAGAATTGATACTCAATTTTTCGTTTTATTTTAAACTATTAAGCTACAATGAAAACAACAGGTAAAACCCGACACTGTTTTTCTAACTGAGCATAGTTCATCACAATTATTATGGGCGGCTAAGTACAGAAACAAGATATATAGAACTAGAGAAATAATTAACACTTACAAGCTATAGATATGAAATAGGCCTATAGATGAAAAGGTGGAAGAGAAAATAAAGTTGGATTTCCATAGTAGAAGGAATTAACTTATAACTGCAGGTTATCAATCAAATTGTGCCATTTTCTTAATAGACAAAAGCAAAAACAAGCAATAACTATGCTGATATTTTGAATGGTGATTCAAATCATCATTTATTCTCTACTGTTGGTATTTATTCTTTACTGTAGAACTCTATTTCAACTGTATAGAATCTTGATTAAATCAATAATATAATTGAGTTGAATGCCTTGGCAATTATACTTCTTAATAATAAATTATTTTCTATAAATGATTCATTTATTTATTCATACCAGATATATTTCTTCCTAAAGCACAATACTTGATAAATTTGAACAATACAGTGACAGTCGATCTAAATCTAAACTATTTGGGATTAGTGTTTTTTTTTTATATGGGGCAGCTTTTGAATTTTCTAATGAACAATTGAAAATATAGGATATTATCGAACAAAATAATTGACATAAGAATAAAAGAACAAATGGAGTTTTTTGATAATTCCAAGTTATTTATAGACAATCTAGTATTAAAACTGACACTGTATTTCACTTTTAAATAATGTTTTACTCACATATATTTGAGATGCTTGAGGAATGCATTTCACTTCTGAAAAGAAGCTTCGTCAGCCTGCCGCCAGGGGTTATGCTTTGTTGAGGTTGGGATGAGCAGCCATTATGTAGTTAAAAATTGCGTTTGATTTGAATTGTATTTGGTCATTGAGTACGTTGGTTCTATCTTGTTTATGGTGTTTGAATATTTCATATTGCTCCAGTGTATTTAGTTTGTGGCTTTTTTGGAATGTGTGTAGAATTTCTAAGTCAGTTTGGATGTTATTGTGTGAGTGTCCAGTGTTGATTAAGTGATCTGCAAATGTTGAGTCAGTGGTGGAATGTAGTGCTTTGATGTGTTCTTTATATCTTGTGTTGAATGATCTGCCTGTTTGTCCTATGTAGTATTTGGGGCTCACATCTTTCAAAAATCCGGATTTAACACAGCATTCAGAACAACAAACAACCTAAAACACCAGATCCAACAAAATCCAGCTCACCTAACAAACAGCACAATTCACAAATTCAACAAACCAGGAATATATAAGCTCAAATGCAACACATGCCCCAAATACTACATAGGACAAACAGGCAGATCATTCAACACAAGATACAAAGAACACATCAAAGCAATACATTCCAACACTGACTCAACATTTGCAGATCACTTAATCAACACTGGACACTCACACAATAACATCCAAACTGACCTAGAAATTCTACACACATTCCAAAAAAGCCACAAACTAAATACACTGGAGCAATATGAAATATTCAAACACCATAAACAAGATAGAACCAACGTACTCAATGACCAAATACAATTCAAATCAAACGCAATTTTTAACTACATAATGGCTGCTCATCCCAACCTCAACAAAGCATAACCCCTGGCGGCAGGCTGACGAAGCTTCTTTTCAGAAGTGAAATGCATTCCTCAAGCATCTCAAATATATGTGAGTAAAACATTATTTAAAAGTGAAATACAGTGTCAGTTTTAATACTAGATTGTTCATTAAGTATTTCGTCATGGAAAGCATCACAGATTATTATTATTTTATTATTATGATTATTTCAGTCAAACTCAGCCACGAGTTCTAAACTGTTGTGAAATGGTATTGGAAGCATTGGAAATAATAATGATATGAATATGAAAAAATAATGTATTATGGAAGTATCTAGTATCTGCTTCCTTCCTTGCTAAATGTTACAGATAAATATTTAAATATCAGTTTTTCACAACGAACGCCCCTATAAAAAATATCACTTTTTATTGCTGTAATTTGAAAACAAATTATTCGTTCCATAATCAGCTCAATGGATACATAACCTGAATCAACTACTCGTTGTAAAGTATGACAGAGTAATAATGTTAATGAGGGCAATAATGCTGTGAAACATGATTTAAAGCGCTGTGAAATGAAAATGTTCACCATTTCTCTCTAGTAAGAAAATATTAATGTTTTATACTAATGCAGTAAAATTGAGTATAGACCTTATTATTCTCATAGCCCTCGTATTTTTCAGCGAAAACTTAGCTTGTTTTTTTATTTCAAGGGGTATGTTGGGAAGATGGGTACTGGTACCTACTGCGAAGAATAAAGTAGAACAGATCTAAACAACTCCCCAGCCATGAACTGAATAAAGGCTTATTGTGTCTGCAGTGAATTCCCAAGACCACTGCTTCAATTTTCAACACAATCTCATCCAATTTTCTCTCTATATTCCTCCAGAATTCCCATTTATTATTGGACACGCAAACATCATAGCCTACATAGGCCACTCAGAGCTTAAATTTGTGTTAATAAATTATCGATGCTCAATCCTTACCTTTATTTTATGGAAAAAACAAAAATGTTGCCCAAAATTAAACTACGTTAAGATATCGATAATGCTAACCTTAACTATGCATTTGCCTTCTCTGTAGCATCTTGATTTTAGAGCAGGCAGATGTATAGAAAGATTTGTAGACATCTATGCTCTCATAATGTATTTATCTGATCAGATCTCTCAAGTGGTTAGAAATCCACAGTCTGGGAGCACTGAAAACCACTGTTTGTGTCATCAAGGATTCTGACTGTGTACAATCAGTATATTTATGTTGTTGCCCACTGCATATATAGGAATAGGTATAAGTTCTGCACAAGAAGTAATTTTCATGGATATGAAACTCGAGGATGGAGAGAACTTGCCAATATTCAGTTACCAACTTTATTAAAAGCTCATCAATGCAATGTTTGAAGGTTTTCAATTCTCTTAGTTTCATTCCCAATTTCAAGAAAAAATAATAGTTAACTATTAATGTTTCAAGTATGCAATCCTGTATGATTCGCTTGCGATGATTAATAAATTATTCATCATAGTAAAGATGAAAAAAAAATCAAATAAGATTAAATTTTTTAAATATAAATAGTTAATAATAAAACCGAAAACAGAGATTACAAACCTTTGAGTATACAATTTTAAAATTATTTTTTTTTTAAATTATTTATATCTAGTGATATGTTATTTTTCTCCTGGTTTATATTTTATAAATCAATTACAATTATTTAAATAATAATTATTATAGTAATTGCTCATGGGTTATTCATTAAAAGAGGTATTATACTCCACAGTAGAATAGTAAGCAATAAACAATATTACAGGACCAGTTATATAAGTTAAGTTATTAAGTTATATAATATAACTTACTACTACCAATGTTTTATGCCTCTAACAGAGCTTATTAACAGAGGCTGACGAAGCTTCTATTTAGAAGCAGAATGCATCCCTCCAGTATATATGTGAGTACAAGTTAAAAGTATAACTCAAATAGAAATATAGTGTCAGTTTTGATATTGGATTTTTCAGCACGAATTCGTCATGGAAAACATCACAGATTATAACTCATGAGTGGAAATAAGTAACAGAAGCATTGTACAATATTCAGTAGGGAAATAACTACAGTTAGGAACTACAGTTTTAGGTGGGTTCCGAACCACCGGATGGTTTATGCATATAACAGAGCTTATTAACAGGGTCTGACGAAGCTTATCTTTAGAAGCGAAATCAATACATTATATATATGTGTGAGTAGAAATCATAATTCACATGGGAATATAGTGAGTTTTGATATTGGATTTTTCATCAAGTATTTTGTCATAAAAAACATCACAGATTATAACTTATAGTGGAAATAAGTAACAGAAGCATTCTACAATATCCAGTACGTAAATAACTAATGAGCAGAGGAAAGAGACCAGTAAAGCTAACCCAAATAAGACTCCTAAATATAAGCTAAATGTAAATGCCAGAAGTCCATGGAAAAATAAAAACTCTGCAGACTGATGAGTACTTATTCAAGGGTAATGTACAAGTGATGATCAAGTGAAGCAGGCTTATTGCGTAGCTGATGTTACGGACAGATTTGAGGGATGTGACTCGGAGATTCCCCAACTATAATCTACCCCTTCAGTACCCCATTCCTTTTCCTCTACCCCTTTATTTCTTACCTCTTTACCTACTTCCACTTCCCCTCACCCATTCTGAACCCTTCTTTATCCCTGATCTTTGGGTCGTGACTAATTGCTTCATCCTCGGCTCACTTAGTCCCTGCCTCAATTGCTGAGCTGGTCAAGGCCAGTGGAAGTACTCGGGTAATCCCCCAGTGTTGTAATCCCCCCGTCCGGAAAAGGGGATTGACATTTGCCGATGGTCAGGCTGAGAGGCTCACAGAGGATCCCATGTTTCTTCATGTCGATCCAGATTAGTTTCGAGCAATAAGGTGCAGCACGATTGATGGAAGAGTGCCATACAATAATCTGGACATTTAACGATTGCTAACAAACAAATGACGGGCAGTTTTCGATGTTTATCACACTAATTTATAATTATTCACTTGATATTTCAAAATAGACTTGATATTTTCACAATAATCAGACTTCAGCTCTCACTTATAGAGCTATATGATAGTTCTATAAGAATAAATGTATTTGTATGTTATAATCGTAATGTATATCATTACATGACAATAATAGATTTTGTCACAATAATTATTACAAATTTTCCAAATAATATAATTAATAATGCATTATTGTGCTCAATCTTTGCAATAGATTCCTCTATTGTCATGTAAGATATTGAAATTGTTTATTACCATAAATTTTGTTTGTTCAATATTGAAATTTTTAATTTTATTAATTTTAAACTATCAATTTCAATTACTATAAACTTTAAACTCCTCAGTAATGGATAAGATTAGTGGAAGAGACAACAGAGCAAATAAAACTCATGCAATTTTTCAATAAGTTAACTCTCTTGGCCCCTAAAAAAATATTAAAGTAAGACAGTAGTGATCATACTGTGTTCAAGAAAATCAGCTGAACAAAAGCAAATCATGGCTTGAAACTGACTTTTTTAATCTTGGATTTCTTGACAAAAATTGACATTTCTAATTTTGAAAAATCGTTTGAAAAAGTTTCCCTTTTTACAGTTTTCAAATTTCTTTGCAGAAAATTTTATTAGCGAATCAAACATGAGAATAGAGGCAATCAGATGCATCAGTGGTAATCCAAGTGGAATTTTATTCAATAATTGATCAAGGTCACATGGTTAGGCTGATTTCAAAACGTCACATGAATACATGAACTTGAAATAACTCATTCAGACAATACAATAATCCAATTAAATCAAGTACAACTTCTGAGTGGGATTTGATTTCCACTCTAGAAGCTTTAATGAGTTCCATTTATTTGTGGGAAAGAAGGTCTAACCACATCAATAATAACTAAAATCCGATTTTTCAAACTCTGCGGAAACTCCCTTCTAAATATTAAGGTGCAGAAATTTCCAAGTAGTAAGTTTTTCTTATGAATACAACAGTCGAAATCAATTATCAAATTAAAATTCCATTCTCATTCTAGGAAGAACTATTAAATTCTATGAAGAATTCAGCCTTTTAAGAACTTTAGAGCATCCTAATCTTGAAAATTCTGACTGCTCTTAAGATGTTTCTTTTTGCAAACTAACCAAGTTAATTTTTAATCAATTTAGCTACTGCTTCATGTTTATCACAGTGTGATAATCTTGATTCAATTAACTTTGTAGATAACACTATGTTATCAGCTCTCTATACCCTAAAAAAAAATAATGGTTATCCTCTCTGTACATCATATAATTCAATATAGATCATAGGCTACCCAACTCCGTATCTAAAAAGCGCCTTTATTTGCGCAAAGTATGCCCAAAGTAAGTATGCTCAGTGTGGGAGAATTAACTAGAAGTTTTCACTCTCAGAATATGAAGCTTACATAAATTTATTCTGCGAGTTCAAAGGAATAAAACTATATAATATCTTAAATGTTATCTCAAACCAGATATTTTAATTCCTCAATCTTATCAATTCATGTTACTATTCTCTCTCAATAATAGCAACTCTTACAAGAAAAGTTGGGTATCTTGTGATACTGATCATACACTGAATGGAAAAATTCTTTCTATTCAATGGAATAATAAATTATTATCAAGTTTAAGAACTTTATTTTAGATGATTTCTCGTATGTGTTGAAAGAAAACCAAGTGCTACTAGGAGCAAACGAATCGTTGCCAATCATCTATTCATGCACATGCACATCTTGTTTTGATAAGAACGATACATATTTGAAAGAGGAAATGCAATGGGAATGGAAATGGTTGTAAAATTATTAGCTGATAAAAAAGCTCAAAATGAAATACATTATATGAACAAAATAATCAATAACAGATAATAGAGTGACTCAAATACTTAAAAACGCTTTGATTTCTTTTCAAGGAATGGGTAAACCAAGATATGGTGCCTCAAACAATGAGTCAGTGATGCGATTCTGCTCATTCGGTGGTAAGTCTTCGTTTTGCAAGTACACGCATGTATCATCATGCATCACATTTGATACAAGAAGGAAATCATTCATTCACCGATATCGATCATTTGAATTGTTAATAAAATCATTGCATCCCATTCACAATGCCATCGGAGCTTCCATCACCATCTGGAGTTGTATCATAGCTGAGCATGTATCATTCATGCCAAGACTTCAGACAAATCGATCATTGGATGTTTCAAAGCTTCAAGCACGACTCCATACAGTTCATATTATGCAATAATGTTGTTTATTAGACATGGAATGTTAGAGCAAAGTTGTCTTCATTGGTCATAACATAGGATATTTATCAAAATATTAATTTATGAATATTTTAATATTCTTGGATTTCTTGTTCTATAACGATCTGCGTTGTTAATATCAACTTTTTGTTGTAAATTTAACGACTTGCAGTCAGTTAAATTTACTGACTTCACTTTAACTGACTGCAAGTCGTTAAATTTGCAGCAAAAAGTTAATTATATTATTATCTAACCATAATATATCATTTTATAATCTTACAATACTTCAATCATTCAATGATTCTGTTGATGGACAGTGGAAATAATTTTCAATATTATATTATTATTATGTTATTGATATTCATTTTTAATTTAAATTTAAGTTTCACATTTATTTAATTATTGAAAAAAAATATTAAATGAATGAGATTATAAGAGAGGACGGTATTATTGATTGTGACTGTCTTAAAATGGTCTTTGAATCAGAAATCCTAAAATTTGCAACCTGAAAAACTACTCTAATAACTCATTAGATCTGAGTCAGCCTGAGTTGGAATTTTTTCTTGTGAGCTAAGTTATTCATCCAATGTGTTATCATTTTATCGACACAACATACATTATTAGTATGACTGCCAATGGCAAATGAGTCAAGTTTCTAAAATAAAACTACTCTATTATACAGGTATAAGCCTATTGCAATTTTCAATATTGTATGGATAGATTTGAAATCTGGCCGAAATATGTTGTTTTGTTGATGAAATATTTGCAAATTTATTATTATCATCCTCAACATTTTCAAAAACATCTCTAGATTGATTCTCATGAATGTACAAAGAAGATCATGCTTTACACCGCACCATTCAAAGGAGCCATTACATATTATTAGTCAATTTTTCAAGCGCATTAGAAATTATTATAGATCTTTAGAAATTTTATTAATATTTGAAGAAACAATTTCCATTATTTATTTATTGATTTCTGTAGCTATCTAATTGTTTAACTGTGAATATTGTGGATATAGTAGTCCGTTCATCCATGTATTGTTTGTATGAATCAAACGCCTCAACAAACCTAGTTGCAAGTTTCAACATTATTGGAATAACAATCAATATTAAAAAATCATAATTATATTAATGCATTGTGGAACATTTAAACGGAATTTTTCATAAAAATCTCATCAATTATCATTATGCTTCCAATATTACCACCTAATATTTCACCGTCATTATCGTAAAGAATTTCAAGAACTTTCAGTGCAGATGATCTCAAATTATATTATTTACCCACCTCTTTTTTCAGGCGCCCTCTAAGACCACAACCCTACTTCTTTTGTCTATACTGCCTTTCAGTGCAGACATTCTTTGCTTCTTCTTATAGCCCAGCAATCTCCTGTCAGACTCATATGACACCCTCTGTGAAATAAATCATTATTTATCAGTAATAATGTTTATCTCAGCGTTAATAAAACAATAATAAAAAAATATAGATAATACTAACATAGACCAACCATTCAAGTTGAATTGTTCGTCTGTAGTGGCGAAGGTGATATTGTGGAATATATCCATAATGAAACAATACGACGAAGTTGTCACAACCACATTTATTGAAAACCGTGAGATGCTAGTTTCGGTTGTAACATCATTATCAATCTCAAACAAACCTGGTTAGTTTACAATGACAACAAACAATGGAAGAATGGATGTTTGAGATTGATAATGATGTAACAACCGAAACTAGTATTTCATGGATTTCAATAAATGTGGTTCTGACAACTTCAAGCCGTATTATTCATCTAGTTCGACTTGAATGGTTCGTCTATGATATTATACATTTTTCCGAATTTCTCAAGATGAGTTATTAATTTCAATAAAATGTTTTGATCACAGGGAACTTACATGCAACGATAAAATATCAAAAAACTCCAATATGCATTGTACATATAGGATAGTATGTGCTATGAAAACAGTGATATACGTTTAAATTGATGCTTGTATATAATAACTATTATATTATTTACATAAAATTTATATAAATTTCACATGATCTGCAGGTGTACTAACCTGATCTACATGATTAGGTAAAAAATATTACATGTAATGTTCATAAATGTATGCCCTATGGTATTATTTGTAAATTCTGTACAATCTTTACTAGTAATATAACTTCAAACACGATAACTTTCCCAATTACCACACTCTACATATTACAAGATTACCCCAACATTATCTACCTATAAAATTATGCTAATTAGAGATTTGTGATCTTCTCAAGCTAATCAAACAAGATCTACATTATGTAGATTGGTAACTTCCTATGTAGATTCAGCCCTATACAAGGCTGACAGTTTGCAAACTAGCACAAAATCTGGAGCAACACGTTTCATTTGGTGAAGTTGGTGAACAGGTACTGAAGCATGTCTCAGTTGAGATGTTGAGCTCAAGTTCAACAAGCCGACACAATGTCTTTGAATAACAAGATTCCACGTGGTATCCTTCCCTGGAGCACTTTTCTGTTGGGAACTTTTCTACACGCAAATAACTTTTTATTGTTATTTCAGACTACTTGAGGGGCCTATCTTGACTGCTCTTTCTATTCACCTCAAACTTAAATCCTTCGAATTCTATTTATTTTTTTTGTAGATTACGTCTTGGAGACTCCAGTTAAGCAGTATAAGACAAGTCAGATCAACAATTATACTCTTATACACTAGTTACCATAATTACTATATCAATTAGTTGGGGTGAGGCTTAATTTTGATGAGAAAGGAACTCTTGTACACTATAAAAAGCTTTATCAACTAAATATTTTTTCAATTGTTTTGTTAATATTTCTATACTTTCAAGACTCTTTAAGAACTACAGTAGCTTGTTGTAGAGTTTCCTACCAATATAACTAGGTTTTTGTTTGAATAAGCTACTATTGTGACTCACCAAGTGATAATCTCCTCGGCTTCTTGCAGACCGTTTCACGGTGCTTGGCGTCTCGCTGGTGGCAGGGGAGGCAGTGCGAGAGAGACAGAAAGTCTTTCCCACCACGCTTCCCCTCCAGCCGTAAAGTACAGTCGCATCCAATACACTCACTGCTGGACTTTTTAGCGGTAGCGGACTTGGAGAATATTTGAACTTGACTGTACCGTGAGGCAGCAGGTACAGTAGTGGGAGAAAGCGCTCAGCGCGCATGCTCCATCGAGACGCCATGCACCATGAAACGGTTTGTATTATAATCGTGTACGTCAAGATTTTGGTTAATATCATTCGTTTTTACACATAAAGTATAAAGTAGTCTGGCAACATTACTCTGGCAACATTGACGTCCAAAGAATATTATTATAAAATATAACAATAGGGTTAAATAGAAATAACAATAAAAAATAAATAGCACATTTCAGCACCGCTAATATTTTTTCAACAATACTTGACATTGTTTCTCCATATCTCAATTGATTCAATCATTCAGGCCCATATTCATTAACGTACCTTGAAACTTCCTCAGTTCAAGGAATACTTGACAAACATTCAATCTAAAGGCGAATCGAGTTTCCCTTTAATTAAGGAAGTCTCAAGATATGTAAATATGTTTATAAATACGCGGCTCAATGCTATTCAACACATTTAATTAATTTTATAAACTACCCGACACTACACAAGCGTTGATCTCATCTTGCTCAGATCGATTAGTAAGTAGATAGATGAACTCCCCACTCTCACTCTGAGAATAATTTATTCACATATTTATTTTAATTTTTTTCAGAGATTTTTAAAATTTTTAATATTTTTTTAGATTAATTTCTGATTGACTTTCCAGAAGAATATTGTTCATAACTTTTTCGACGTTTGAGATTAATTTCTGATCAACTTCCTATTGAAAGAAAAATTGTGGTGTATAACTCACACATATCTATTTACATTTTTTATAGGTTTGTCTACTTTTAAATATTTTTGAGATTAATTTCCTATCGAGTTCCCATTGTAATTTTCATATGAGTTCATTTTTTAAAAATATTTTTGAGATTGATTTTTGATTAAATATGTATTGAAAGAAAAACTATAGATATAATTTGCACACATCTATTTAAATTTTAATAGCTTTTTCAAATTTTACAGTATTTTTTAATATTAATTTTCCATTGGTTTCCCATTTAATTTTTTCATAGCTTCTCCCACTTTTTAAATACTGTTTACAAAGCACACAAATCGCAAAAAATAAAACGTGACAATGTTTTAATTTTTTTTCGGAGGATGAAGCCCACATAGGTCTCAGACCTGTGCGTGGGTAATGAATTGGGTGATGGTGATTGATGAGTTGGACTTACAGTTTTAGGTGGGTTCCGAACCACCGGGAAGTGATTAGATTATAGACACAGCTAAGAAAACAGTCATTGAATCAATACTGCTTGCTGAAAGAAAAATCTTTGTCTGCAAACAGGAAAGAACATTTTTGTAAACGGGGCAGTTTTTCTTTCCATACACTTTTTTAGATTTATTTCCAATCGACTTCCCATTTATATTTTTCATCGATTTTTCAACTTTTTAAAAATGTTTTAAGATTTATTTCCGATTGACATCCCATTTAAATTGTTCACAGGTTTTTTAAGGATTAATTTCCTATCAAGTTTCTATTTAAAATTTCCATATCTTTTTAAATTTTTTGAATTTTCTTTAAGCTTAATACCCGATCAACTTCACATTGAAAGCAAGTTATGGTATATAATTTCCTCCATACTTCGCAAACGAAGTGTAGGAGTACAACATAAAAACTTATGTTCTCGCGCCTTCCCTCTTTAAAACAGTGTTCATTCCAACCAGCTGAGCAGTTTATTAGAGCAGAGCTTAGAGCTTTGAAGCAAATGTATAAAATTAATGGAAATCAGGTTGGTTGTGAGCTCAGGTTGGCTCATAAGGGCCCTTCAGCTCGATCGATTGAGCGCTAGAAATTAATGGTCACAGGAGATTCACCTTTCCACCTTCCACCAACCCTCCTTGTATACGCTTCTGTTAAATCCTGCAATTTATTGCTGCCTTAGTCTGCCTTGGAATGTTGCTGCTCACTTCCCATACAAGTATCCAGACAGCGTACGGTGCGCGTCACGAAAAATATTATATCATACTGTACACATTTTTATCCACCTGTTCCCTACTATAACAACATAAATTAAATTCATCTCTTCCCACAAAATATTAAAAAGAATTCATAAATCAGAATACGAAACATATTGTAAACTTCGATATTGTAGGCCTATACTACCTATTGTAACCTACTATAAGAAATAAGAGGACAGAAAATTTTCTCATGAAATTCCACACTTTCCAATTATTTTACTTCCGCAAAAAAATCAAATGAATTCTTAATTTTTTTAATAGTAGGTACATTTTTTTACTATTGCAATCAAGTCTAAGAAGGCAATTTTGATTTTAATAGTACTTGACTTGAAATGTTTTTGAACTTGTTTTAGATTATTTTCAGAAATAATGTTTTGTAATATAAAAAAGCCTACTTTTTTACATAATTTTATCATACCAGGTTAAAGTATAAATATCAGTTTGCAATAGTAGTCCAGTGAAATTAGCAGAGAAATTTCGAATAAAAAAGGAAAAGGTGAGAAAGAAGGAGATTATCACTAGATGAGTCACAATAGTAGCTTATTCAAACCAAAACCTAGTTATATTGGTAGGAAACTCTACAAGCTACCGCAGTTTTTTAAGTCTTCAAAATATAGAAATATTTAAAAAACAATTGAAAAAATATTTAGTTGACAACGCTTTTTATAGTGTACAAGAGTTCCTTTCACAAAATTAAGTCTCACCTCTACTAATTAATTGATATAGTAATTATGGTATCTAGTGTATAATTGTTGATCTGACTTGTCTTATACTCCTTAACTAGAGTTTACAAGACGTAATTCGAACATGGCTAAGAATCGGGTTATATGATCAGAAAAACATGCTGAATAAGCATGCAAAGAATCCTTGCTGTACTTCGGCCAAAATTCTGGGAACACTGTCAAACTCTTTGACATCATTTTGAATTTTTCCAAATTTGAGACCAAACTAAGTGTCGGACAGAAATATGGAATTCCACACTAATATTAACAGAATGTAGCATTATTCACATGAGATAATTGTAATAAAAGCTTGAGTGAGTAAATACACAAGACACTTTCTCATAATTATACAGAACGTGTGTGTGAAAAGTTAATATCAAGTTTTATAAAAAGATTATGGTATAGGTTCATATTTCCATGTAATGGAAGATTACAGATGAAATTTCAAGTTGACCACGAATACTGGATAATGTAATCAACTCTAGTTCCTGTAATTTAGTTGAAGAATATTTCGTTCTGCTTTGAAGAAATAAATTTCGTTATAGATCTGATTACTTGTCTCCTTGACCTCATTTCTTTCCCATTTTCTTGTTTATACGTTCATACTTAATTCTCCTGTGATATAACAATCTTATTATTTGTTTTTATTCTAATTCCATGATTAGATAATCATTTCTCCATTTTTATCCAGGGGAAAGGACGAAAGCTTCATATTAATATAGATTATCAATTGGAGATCATGAGGAGAGATTTTTGAGCATCTGATCACAGAGAAATAGACTTTGTTACTTTTCATCTTCGCTATAATTTAGTTATGAGCCGAAGTATTGGTTGTAGTCTTCCCTGTCCTTACACCTTGTGAAGATCTCTTTTACTCCGAATCTCAAGGTTAAATGCTCTCTTCCAGTTCTTTTTTACCAGGCATTCCTTGCCGTTTCTTCTTAAGAAAGACGCAATAAACCTGAAGGTAATAAAGCCGAACGTAAGTAGAAAATATGATCTCGCAATGTGACAGAGGGCGTACGGAAGCTTACGTTTCAAATAAGGTAGTAAATTTTAATAACAAAAGGGATAAAAAGTATATATCAGACTTCAGGGTGAGAATAACGTAACTCATGCGGTATGAAGAGATGTAAGTATGATCCGCTGGAAGCAGGAAAGTGCAACAGGGCAGAACGGCTTAAATGGAAAATTGTTTGTGATCTTGAAGAAAATGTGTGGAAACCTCTCGAGTTTTTAAAATTATCATGTGTATTCCCTTCTATTTCAGTTGAATTGTACAAGTGGCATGACTTTCTTCTCTGTTTTTCATTATTATTTGAACATCTCATGCATGGCTAGATTGAAACAATAGATTAGTGGTCAATGAGATTAGAAATAGAGATAAGTGGTATTATTGTCATATTTCTAATTTTGAAATGAGATAATCAACACTATGTAACATGGGTTGCAAGAAAATTCTGAAATAAAAGACGTACTGTACTAAGATATAGTTTAGATCTTGCACTCTATTGCATCGATAACAACGAAAGAAGATATCGCAAAACTATCATACCAAATAAATTAATTTAACAAAAAAAATTAATCAATCAATTCAATGTAAAATAGTACGTTTTTCATACAAATGAATCAATTTCACGAAAAAATTTAATCAATCTATTCAAAGAAAAATAGTGAGTCTACCAAACTTGAAATTAAAATATTGTTCAGAAAAGTAATCACTTCTTGTGATAAAATACAATTTTTTCCATGCAAGAACTATCAATAGTTAACTCAAAAACTAATTAATGCAATGTACTCATTTTGTATCAGAGTGGAAGAAAATTTCGATCTTTTAAAAATACATTATGATTTCTGTACTAAATTAATCAAAGAAAAAACTGAAACAATAAAAAACGATTATTCGAAGATTAGCATATTATCGAGCTACCTGAAAATTTGCTAATTTTAACTCTTATAGCCTTTTCCTGCAGTGGTTCACTCAAGATAAAACTTTAAATACAACACATACAAAATATTTATCAGTAGATTTTTATTGATGTTGTGGAACTCCATAATAATAGAGTACTGTTGAAAATGAAAATCCATTTGAACAGTACAGTGTTAAAAATATGACTAGAGAGGCAATGAAACTGGTCAAGTGCTCAATTAAATATAAGGAAAAAAATATTAACCGCTTTTACAAAAACACAAAATATACGAAGCAACTTTCAGAATCGACTCTTGGAAAATGTGAGACTGTAGCCTGTTTTAAGAATATTTCGGGGTTATAAAAATCTGCACAGTGTCTTTTTTTTCTTGAGGATGAAGCCCACATAGGTCTGAGACCTGTGAGTGGATAATGAGTTGGATGATGGTGATTTATGAGTTGGACCTACAGTTTTAGGTGGGTTCCGAACCACCGGGAAGTGAAGTCTTAAAACTTCATTTGTAAGTCTCACTCAAACCTACTACTATAATTGAACTTAACTATTATTATTTTTATTATTATCTTCTGTTCTGGTTTGTATTACTGTATATATTCATTGTAATTCATGTACGTGGTCAAGTGGGAGAGTAGATTTTTCTGCCTAAACTTTGCCACGTCAAGGAAAAATAAAAAGCTATTCTATTCTATTCCCTCTACTCTCTAGAATCTAGAACTTAGAGGAAAGAACTGAAAACCCCTTATGTAGGCCATAGTATGATGTGCTTAAAATGAACTTTTTGTTGCTGCGTTAGATAGTCAATATGCTATTTCTCTTCTATTTCAGGATGCACAGGATTCCACGTGGAGCTGCGTATGCCACGCTACGTTCGCGTCGGTGAAATGGCCACGCTGAAGTGCGACTACAACGTGCCAGCTGACCTGCTGCACAAAGTCGAATGGCTGCGACAGGGCAAGAAGATCTTCCAGTACATAAATGGTCGGACTCCGCCCTATCGCAACTATTCCATTGTTGGTGCTCAGCTGGATGTAAGTAATAATATCTGGCCTACTAATAATATTAAGTCATTAGAAAAAAATATTTGTAACATTTTTTCCATGTTAAGTGTGCAATTAAAGTTTTTTTTTCTATTTCCACCAAGTTATTTATATATTGTCTACTAATTTTTTTGCCTTTTTATTCTCTTCTTTCTAATTCTTGATTTCTTAAAATATTATTTTATTTTATATTTCTTTTTGTCGTCTTGGATTTATTGTCATAAAGGCTCTTAATGGATCACTCTGTAAGCTTTTGTAACTTACGTAAATAAATACAGCAGCGTTTCAGTTTAGAAAAAACACGGAATACAAAACTTGTAGTAATTTGATCCTCAGCTACAGTGTGAATTAACGTCAACCTTAAGGAAACTTTAAATTACCTCATTTTTATGTTCACAAACAATCAAATGAGGCTATGATTTGCAAACGTTATTAGAAAACAGTTTTCTTAATATTTCTCAATGTTTTAAATGTAAACAACAAAGACTCAGTTTGGAAAAACACTTTAAATACAAATATTATAGTGAATTTGCTTCTCAGCTACAGCGTGAACTAACCACAATCTAAATGGCAACGCTAAAATTACCTCAATACTCAAATTATCTCAATTATCATGTCAACTATGAGGCTATGATTTGCGGAAGTCATTAGAAAACAGTTATCTTATATTTTTTATTTTTAAAATGTGGACAACAAAGGCTCAGTTTGGATAAACACTTCGTAGGTCCTGTTTGTAACGGTGACCGATTAGATTGGCCAGCAAAAAAGACACTGTTCTCTGCTGAAAATCACTTCCCGGTGGTTCGGAACCCACCTAAAACTGTAGGTCCAACTCATCAATCACCATCATCCAACTCATTACCCACGCACAGGTCTCAGACCTATGTGGCCTTCATCCTCAAAAAAAAAAAAAAAAAATGCAAATCGAGTAGAAAATTTGGTAAACGGAGACACTTATGTCTCCTGTCAAGCTCTCTAATTCATTGAGTCTAGCTCTCATAGATCTAGACTCTAGCCACAGGTAGTTCCAAATCTCTACAATTTTCCAATTTTTAATTCATAAGATTGATATTAGAAATGTTAATGAAAAAGCTCTCCGATATTGCTAATTATGTTGTAAACTATTTACTTCTGGACTGTAATATGATAAGATGGCTGCCTTTATTTTAACCTAGAGGGCGGAGTCAGGGCGCATCCGGCCCTCTCTTGCACTCAACCCTCCGTTACAACAATAGTTTACATTTATCAAAAAATACAATAATAATGTAGAGGGCAAGGGCGGATTAAAGGGGGGGGCGGAGGGGGCGACCGCCCCCCCCCCCCCCCCCGAGGGCTTGGACATTTTAAAAAATTAAAAAGGGTAACACTTGTGACATGCACACGGTTCAAATTTTAATTCCGCCACAGACGGAATACCTCCAACTTGTCTTACCATTCCGCCTCCGCCGGCCGGGAATTAATGTTGTAATACTTATTTTGTCTTATTTTCTATATTACCTTTACTTTATCTTTAACTGTTGACATAATTTTAATTCAATGACGAATAAACAAATGACAGAGAATGAAGGAAATCTTATATCAAGTGAAATTAGTCTGAATAAGATTAATCTTTTATAGAATAGGTAGGGGCATATACATCTCTGTTTGTTTTTGACCTAATACGTCCTATTTATTGTAGTACTGGTATTATGAAACATGAAAGAATGTTGAGGTTAATTTAAATATATATATAGGTCTAAAAATCATCACGATCACGAATAAATTGCTTAGACTCTGTTCATTTCTCTGTAAATTTTGATAAAAATTAAGCTAGCAAAGCAATTTTTGTTCAAGACATATTGTATTGTATAAAAAAGTTGTATTCCTAATTCCACATGAATATACAGAAATAAACTACTCTAGCTAGGGGAAATTTGATTGTTCTTAATCACGAAAAAATTATATTTCTACTACATTTTAAGTGCTAGAATGGTGTAAAATGCGGTTAAAGGCTATTTCCAAAAATATTATTCCATAACCCCCCCCCGACCGACGGGTATTTTTGGGGTATGTCGCCCCCTCCCATAAAAATTCATTAATCCGCCACTGGTAGGGGGTAGACTTGTGCTATCAAATAACTCTTAAAAAAAGAGTATCAAACAAGTCTAATCAATAGTTTTTTAATAACGAATAATGAATTTATTTCTGTTTTTTAAAATACAGTACAAAATATTCGAACAATAGCTGGGAAGCTAACTGACCATGTTTTTTATCGAATAGTATCATTATTCAGTAGCCAAAACATTCAATGACATTCATTAAATAATAAATAGACTACCATTATACTAAAGGTCAATTTATGGACCCGGGTCTGTAGTTTAAGTTTACTACTTGACATTGATTAGTCATTGATCAACAAGCTTTCTCTTTCTTCATCCTCCTTCTTTTCCTGTTTTCAATCCTAGTCTACCCTTTCCTGTTTCACAAATTTCTATTTTTTCTACATAATCCTCCAACTTCTCTATTTCAACCTAGTCTCTTTCTTTCTATTGCTCTCATCAAATATACATATTTTCAAATATGTTTAGATAGTTTTTGGATATTTCTGTAAATCTTCATAAGTTCTGAAATAGTAAGTGTTTAAAATACCTTTTTAAAACAACACTCGTCTCCTGCGCACAAGCTTGTCCTCTGAGAGTAGCCTCCTCATTATATATATATTTTTTACATCCAAAATGTTTATATTTATTTAATTGTATATTTAGCTGTTTCGTATTTCTATTATATAGGTCAAGTCTATTTCTATTCTATTTTATATTGTTCATGTATTTCCTCAAAAAGGATGAATCTGATTTATCAAAGTTCATGAAAAAATCCTTTAAAATTCCAGGCTAATTGGTTTGCCGAATTTAATGCAGAAACCAACTCACTTAGGCGCCAGTTAATTGATTCGCTCTAAATAATTCATGCAAGTTTCAGAGTTGTGAAAAGTGAAAATTATTGCCGGTTGATTGGCAGGCGGACAATTGTTGAAGGAAAATTTTCCCGGCTTTTGAGTGGAAGCTTGAAAAGTTTGTGTGTGAATAATTTAGAGGCTTTGAAGCCGACTGAAAAGCTTGCTATCCTATTGTGGAGACAGCTTCCATTATTGTAGGCCGGCGCGGCCAAAGGTGCTTATCGAGGGGCTTTCACTGTAAGCACTCGAATACCCAATGAATGGTTTTGTGTGTGGTGCGGTTGGTGTTGGGGAAAGGGCTTCTATGGAATCCCTCTGTTACCAATAACAATAAATCGCTATCAAAGAAGACTAGCGAAAGAAATTGATGGCTTTTGAAATCTCAACAGAGACCCAGACCCATTTGAATAGCACGCTTGTTATTCGAAAATATATCATATTAGTGTCTCTTTTTCCACCAATGAATAACTTTATCTACAACCTAGATTCATATTTATGACTGGGGTGTGATTTGTAACGATTTAAACGCCTCTATCAGCCAATTTTCTGCGTTTTCAAAAGTTGAATAAGTTATCATGCTCCAGGATTAAACTTTTTGGTGGGGGATACCAGGGGGGAATGGAATCCCACCCCCCAGCTGATGGGGCGTCCGGGGGACCTCCCCCGGAATTATTAAAATATTTATCGTTTTTATAATGATTTTTTGAGCATTTTAAAATAATTTCTACTTTGGTATTTCAATATTAATATAGGAAATATATCTCCGATCCGGAGGAGTCAGTGACAGACACCACTCGAAAACACTGCATTGCCACATTGCTCATACATGACGCGGTAGAGTAAGAGTACCATAATAACATTGTATACTTTTTGCGATTCCCGTGGCAAACTCTTGTGCTAAATAAAAGTAAGGTTCAACTGGTTTAATTTAATCTGTAAGTTATTAGTATTGTGTAAGATGACTACAACATTTCGGGGGGGGGGGGGGATGTAACCCGATATCCTTCCCCCCGGGCTACGCCCCTTGTTCAGCCTACTACGTACTCGTAATGACTCATTTTAGGACATTGTACGATACTTTAACTTGACGAACTATTAATTATGCAACTTACACTACAACTAATAATAATCCAACTCTCAATAGAATTGACTATACTCTAATAACGATAGCCGACTTTAAAATGTAATCTATTAATCATTTAATTATTATTATTTATTTATTTGTTTTGAGCACACACTCATACAAAGGAGTTGATACATTGTACATTGATCAAAACAAAGAAGTCGACAAAAAGAAGATTTAACAGTACAAAACAAAAACAAGCAAATAGACAAAATAGATGATTTTTTAACAGGCATAATTATAACAGTGATACAATTTAACATGTATATTATAAATTCCTGGATTTCTTGTTCCATGACGAACTGCGTTGTTAATATTAACTTTTCAAGTGAATTAAACGACTTGCAGTCAAATTTTTATTAAAATAAGTAGTATTTCACTTACTTCTGTAGGCCGAACGTTTTCGAGAGAAAACCCCTTAAAGATGGGTTTTAACAACTCGAAAACTTTCGGCCTACAGAAGTAAGTGAAATACTACTTATTTTAATAAAAATTTGACTGCAAGTCGTTTAATTCACTTGAAAAGTTAGTATATTATAACTTTTCACTTTAACGTATTATTCTGCTGATTGAACACTCTCCAATAATATATCACTTCTCTTGCCAAGCGCATTTATAGTGTAAGTGTAAATATATACGTGTTTAATTTTATTTTTATTTAAATGAGACAACAACACCCTAACTTTGTCTTGTTCTTGCAAAATGTTATTAACGTAAGGTTTAATATACAAGACTCGGGATAATTCATTACATTTCATTAAAATCTAAACAAGCTCGGTGGGTTGGAAGATCCCTTTAGAAGTGGAATAAAATATTAATACACAAAGCATAAAATGTAGAATGGAATGAATCAGTTTTTTAAATAATTTGTTTGATTTATTTGGTCGACCCTAACATTTTTATTCACTGCTTCCTCAGCCATAAACTAAAGGATCGGGATGAGGTTCACAGATAACGAATTCTATAAAATCTCCTTAATTGTCTCTCTTTATTCACTACAGTTGTCCGCACACGAAGAGTCCACCGAACGTCTCAGGCGTCATAATAAATGGTTACAATTGGCTGAGCGTCTTTTACTGTGCCGAGTAAGCCAATAACAGTGATTTATACATGCCGTTTAACGCCTGTGACGCTTGGCGGACGCTCCGTGTGCGTACAGCCTTCGATTGTCATCGTGTTGCTGCTGTTGTTGTTATTCATGAGAATCATTTTCTATGTACAAATTTTTCCAATATCTACATTAAGGTCTGTGGAATAAACATGTTGATGACCTCAACCTGAACACACCTAGCATTTCAATCAATCAATTCATCTATTGTCAAAATATAGTTACAGAAATGTCACAAAAATAAACGAAATACATTGGCAACAGATACTCTCATGCTAGGGCAACAAAAAGCTCCCTGATCGCATTTTTAATCGATTATTGAAGAAAATCTATTATTTTAATAGACTTTTCTAGTGGATGGATACGGAACTGCAACTTTATTGGCGAAAATGAAGTTTCCATTTTGCAATTATTACTTTCAAATTCCATCATTTTTTCAGTAATAGAATAAAATAGAAATTGAAATGGAAAAATAAATGAATTTGCTCTTAAGATGAAAGAATATCTTCACGGTAGCTTGTTTCACACATTCATTTCATCTATCAGATAATAATCAACAATCAAGACAAGACGCGAGGCTATAAATTTATAAAAGGTAAACGAAGCGGAAATGAAGTTCATTCACCTTGACTACTCGACAGGTCCTGAATGAAGTTGAATATTATCGTGCCGGGAATGAAAAGTAGCCGACGAATTTTTCACTCGACAGTAAAGTAGGCTACTTCCACTCTCCAATTTCTTTCCAGCCAGCACACGATTCCACAAACGTTTTCCAGGGTGGGGGCGTGGGTGGGAGGTCAAGGGGGTGAGAAAAATATTGCATGAATGAAAACTTGATCGTAAGTACACCTCCGCCTCTTCCACCTGCTACTTCGGGCTTTTTCCGTTTTCCAATCTAATTCATCCATTTTCATTGTATTTTCGTGGGCTGTTCCTTCCACACGTTACTGCCGCCTTATAGAACTTCTACCAACTCCTTTCTCTTCCAACTTAGCCACTTCACTTTCATTTTCTTACCTACTTATATTATTGGACTTTTTTGTCTTATCAGCCTGCTTCGCTTGCACGCTTCAAATAGTTTCAGTTTCCGTCGCAGCTGGTGACATTTATATTAGAAATGTATATAAAACTCGATCTCGCCTGGGTCATTTTGATTTCATTTTGAGATTTTTGGTTCGTGCGTATGTGTATGTGCGCGCGCGTGTGTTTATGTGTGTATGTGTGTATTTAACCTATGAATTATTTATTCTTCCTATTACCCTCCTGATACTATTTTCCTACAAAGCATGGACCATCCTACGCTAACACCATGATTTATAACTTAACGACTTACAGCTTTTCATAGTGTACAAACGTTCTTTTCAGATCAAGAATGAGCCTCAACTATGTTTTTTTATTGCCTATGATGCCCACATGAGTCCGAGACTTGTGCGTGGGTAATGATGCCAGACGGAGGAGCGGGATTCGAAGCCACGACCGCTTAAACGACAGTAAGCTGAAATGTTTTTCGGAGGATAAAGCCCACATAGATCTGAGACCTGGGCGTGGGTAATGGATTCGATGATAGTGCTTGATGAGTTGAACCTACAGTTTTAGGTGGGTTCCGAACCACCAGGAAGTGATTTTACAGCAGAAAACAGAGTCGTTTTGCTGGTTAATCTAATTGATCACCTTTACAAAGAGCGTCCAGGAGTTTCGTAGCTTACCTCTGATTGAACAGATACCTGCAACGGCACTCGGCTTCCCTGAATTCCTCCTTCATTATTCCTCCTATTACCGTCCTGATACAGCCTCAGTTAATTAATAGTAGATAAGTGCTGCTTTAGGATGATTAATATATTGCCGTCACCATGTTTCTGAGACTCCTCTCCCCTCCCCCCCCCCCCACGTCACCATATAAACATTCCTTCACCCATTGTCATTCTTTATTTATTATTAAGAATCCTAGAGAGAGTTTTGTCAATTTCTCCGACCCATCCAATCCACTTTATTAGTTTGTTTTTTTGAGAAGACTAGCTATTGATGATGAATTGAGAATGTAAATAGTCAGAAAATAAATAAAAGTTGGTATCATAATTCAAATCTCACGAATTTTAGTAAAACACTAGCTATTGGTCCCGTCCTTCGTACGGATTATGTTTAGAAATAAGACTAAATATACTTCGGCTTTTTTGATAGCAACGATCATGAAGTTGTTAGTAGCTTAGTAAACAACTTAGAACGTAAACAATCCAGTGACAGTTATCAGAGAGAATATTTGAGAACAGCTGATTGATATATCATGATAAATTACGTGATTTGTTCTTATGTGGTAATAAAACTTGGAAGGAATGTAACCAAAATCGCACAATACTTGGTTTTTAAACGTTTATTATTCTGTTGAAAAAAAGTTAATTTACTTTTTTATAACTAAAGACATTGTCAAAAAGGTCTTCAATACTGATAAATTACTTTAATCCCGATCGATGCTCTCGTTTTTCAGGAGAAGGCCGCGTAAAATGCCTTCGGGGCCGTAACAGACAGACAGACAGACAGAAAATGAGATAAGACTTTTTTCGGCTTCTTTAATGTATAAAACGTAAAAATAACCAAAAAATATATAATTCTGATAAATGTACAGACAAAACTCTAATTTTATTTATATAGACTTATCTTTTGGGTAAATAGCAGCGATAATGCGTTGCAATAAAATGCAAGTTCGCTGGATATAATACAGCCGATGTTGTCCTGTGTTAACATCAAACATGAAAGTTTTCACTCTTTGTTCTAGTACATGAAATTCACCTTCGAGTTTGACTTTGGGCCCCCAACTTTGGTCGCTCATTCGCTAGAAAATGGCTGAGTTAAATGTAGGAGAAGCGGAAAATTCGAACTTTTCCTTTCTATTTTCGACAATAAACGTTTCTAAAAAATGACTTTGAGCACAGCAAAGGAGCAAGTTACTTGCCTGAGTGGAAGTTTCAGAGCTGAGTAGCGCTACTGCAAAATCTCTTGCGACAGCGCTTTATAAAATCGTAAAAGTTTTCCCTTGGATCCACTCGTTTTTGACACTGCTATGAAGCGGATCCACTCTTCTTCTTCTTCTTCTTCTTCTTCTTCTTCGTAGTCTCTGTCACCAAAATCTTGTCCTTGTTTTTGAAGCACAATCTGCACAAACCAGAAACTCTGTTAAGTACAGCACAATCTAGAAATGTTGATCAAATTAATTAAAACTGTCATTGAAAAGTTTTTGTAGATGTTGAAAATTATTACTCCATGCAGCAATACAATGGTAGAACTAATAGGCTTGTTATAACCCAAATTATATGGAATAGCATCAGATGACTAATAGTATAGCAATGGTGATATATCAAATAAATAGATAAATAATAAGCTCATGGCTTTTTGGTGTGGAGACCCTTTATGGGTTGTTCCACCTCGCCGTTTGAGCCTTGTCATGGGAAACATGGTGTACCTACAATATTAGTGGGTTCCAGTGGTGTAACTAGAGTTGACTAATGGGGGGGGGGGGGTTTACCCCCTCACGGTCAACCACTCTTACAGATCACTCCTTTCAAAAAAATCTCAGAATTTTGATATAATATATAATATTCGTGTAGGGTAAAGGAACTAGAACTTGAGCCTTGTCATGGGAAACATGATGTACCTACAATATTAGTGGGTTCCAGTGGTGTAACTAGAGTTGACTAAGGGGGGGGTTTACCCCCCTCACGGTCAACCACTCTTACATATCACTCCTTTCAAAAAAATCTCAGAATTTTGATATAATATATAATATTCGTGTAGGGTAAAGGAACTAGAAGCTGACAATTGATTAAAAAACAGTTGATAAAAAGCTCTAATTATGTGTATGCCTTCTGTGCTTCGACATAGTTGTCGAAATAATTGATTAGTGGGTTCCAGTGGCGTAACTAGAGTTGACTAATGGGGGGGGTGTTTACCCCCCTCACGGTCAACCACTCTTACATATCACTCCTTTCAAAAAAATCTCAGAATTTTAATATAATATATAATATTCGTGTAGGGTAAAGGAACTAGAAGCTGACAATTGATTAAAAAATCAGTTGATAAAAACCTCTAATTATGTGTATGCCTTCTGTCCTTCGACATAGTTGAGGTCGGTCTCGCGCTTGGCTAACGTAATTTAGCCTGAATTGTGGAGCGCGACAAATTATTTATTTGTTTTTTTATTTCTTGGACTATATTGTTAGGTCTGTTTTATATAGAAGAAAATAAACAAATTAGTTGATTACAATGAGGCTCTAAGCTATTACTTATTATTGATTTTCAAGGCTCTCTATGCTTATTGATATAATATTTATAAAATCAAATTAGCTTATTCCTTACCTGACACGGATGTCAGCTACTGGTGTCAAGGTATGTCAGCTACTGGAGTTGACAAAAATGGGGTGTCAGCTATCGGTGTACAAGTGAAGTGATTTTAAAATCAAATCGAAATTTAATTTCAAGTTCAAATTTGTATCCCAATTGATTTCAATTTCAATTAGCCCTTTAACAGACTTGAATAAATAGATTCTGAACATTTTTTATTAATCCATACAATGCTTTTAAATTTCATAAATAATATTCATGAATTGACTCACTAAGGTGTCAGCTACTGGTTCCTCTACCCTAGCTTATTAAATAAATACCCTAGCCTAAATTAAATAAATAATTTTCAAATTTTTACTTTTTCAAATTGTTTTTTACAATTTTTTTTAAATTTCTTCAAAGCAATGGGGGGGGGGTTACGTCCCCAATAACCCCCCTCGTTACGCCAATGGTGGGTTCCGAATCACCGGATAAGTGAGTTATCAAATCATAGCAGCTCGGTTACCATTCAAGTGTAGTCCTGAGCGTTCGTGACTGGGCATCACAATCGCTTGGATACCACGCTTACCACGTGACCATCAACGCCTATTTTACAAATCAAACACACTTAATCGTTTGGACGTTCACACATGCATCCAACTAAACAATTCGTATCAAAGTGGCTATTTCTTCTAAAAAAATTATTAATTCAAAGAATAGTTATGATAGTAATAATAAGGCTATCAATTTTAATTAGACTGGAATTTTTTATCATTATCGTGTCCAAATCTTATCAATTCCTCATTTATACACTACATAACATTTACATTTTTACAACATCCTATTAACTTCATATTTACCTAATGTCATTGGGCTTTCAGTCTTTATACATTATAGTTTGTAATAAATTTTCTCTGAGTGATACCTGATTTTTTTCTGAGATATTATTGTTTGAATAAAAATTTTTTTCTTATTAACTAAAATAATCAGAATTTTTATTTGTTATACCAAATACTCTTAAAAAGTAATAAAAATAAATAATAATTAATGAATAGCTCAGCACATTGAATTGACAAAATAAGAATAAAAATCCATATAATGATATACATAATAATGGATCATTTAAAAATAAATAAGTGGAAGTAGATCTAGATAGTGCTGTCTCGCTCTAGTCCTACACTGTACTGGTAAATATATGTCGTACTCTTTATTCATTGTCTGAATTTTTTATTATGAGTAGGAAAACGATTTGCAGTACTTCTGATTATATTTTGAAATTCATTTTAACAATTCATCTAGTATAAATAAAGGTTTAAATAACCTGCGTTTTGATATCCAATAACTACTTGTTCACTACCGGTTTCAACCCTCCTATGGGGTCATCATCAGGTGGTTGTGGACGTTATTATACATTGCCGATTTGGCAATTCGTCGTAATGTAAAACGTCGGAAAATAAAAAACACACATCACATAACACGAAAGGAATACGAGGATGACAGGACGGACAACACGCTCGCGCTGACTGGCAGTCCGGACCTGTCAGTCAGCGCGAGCGTGTTGTCCGTCCTGTCATCCTCGTATTCGTTTCGTGTTATGTGATGTGTGTGTTTTTTATTTTCCGACGTTTTACATTACGACGAATTGCCAAATCGGCAATGATATAATAAAGTCCACAACCACCTGATGATGACCCCATAGGAGGGTTGAAACCGGTAGTGAACAAGTAGTTATTGGATATCAAAACGCAGGTATTTAAACCTTTATTTATATTTATACTGGTATCCGGAGGCCAAAGAATTCAATATGAAATTCATCTAGGTTCAACATGAAATGTATGTCTTGTGAGTATCTTATTTCTCTTATGTCAGTTAAATATGTCCGTTATTGTCTTCATATTTTTCTATAAATATATTCATATATATTAAGTAGGACGTGAGGGATATGTTGTGATCAACTATTATAACTGTTGTATTGTAGATGTATTGACGTTTCCAATTGCATATTTGTGTACTTAAAGGAATAAATTCTATTCTATTCTATATTGATATAATTTCAAGCAAAGAAAGAAAAATCTAAAATCAATATACAGAACAAATCCAAAGGTTTGAAAAAGACTTACATTTCGCAAATAATCCAACCAAAAACTGAATACATACAACTAGATGGGTACAATGGATAGATGTGTGAATCAGCAATAATGACAATGATAGATTAATACTGTATATTTATGATTTAACAAATTAGCTGGCTACCACTCGGCATGAGGAAATTTCCTTCATTGAAAATTAATGAATTTTAACCACAATTGGTTCATTCATACGAGTATAACTTACATTTTAGATTCAATGTCCCATATTCTATCCTTCACTGATTCTCCGTTCCACGCCATCATTCTGTCCTTTTTCATTCCAATTTCCTATTACATTTTTCTGCTGCTATTCATCCACGATCCACCTCCTTCCAATTCCCATTTGGTGGGCTTTTGAGGTTGTTGAACTACGCTGTACAGAAATAATATTTGTCATTCCAATCTATTCTAATTTATTGCTGTGATCTAATACGACTTATTTCAGACCACCCCTTTAAAAATCATCAGTAGGCAGTAATCTGCCTCGAGTGTAGCACTTCAAACGCAATACCAATCGCTAACAATAATTACTACCTAAATATACCTATCTGTCTAGCTATCAGATTGTCCCATTAATTTGACACAATACAAGCCATTTAAACCACTCATTCCCAAGGGAAGATGCCATTAATCAATAATCAAGCCCTCTAACTAGGGGGAGGGTGAGTGAACTGTGGATCGCAACAAAACACGAAGAATGCTAATAATATTCATTGTTCGTGTAATTGAAATCCAGACTACTGTAGCGAATAGTAATTATTTTATTTTTAGCATGAATTTATTGTATAAAAAATGTACAATACTTTCCATTGATAAAATATGATAAACAAGAGAGTCGTGTATGATGTGCTTTATTTCAATGAGAAATACAAATTGTTCTATAGTTTTGTGATTAATCTGTATTGATTGATCTTTTTTGGATTCAAATGGAGTGGCTGTAGCCTAGTGGTTTAAGCCCTGAAGCCCTGGCTTGCTAACCTTAAGGTCTCTGACAGAAATATTTTTCCAGAAGCTACTCCTGTGTTAAGCCTGTCGGTCCTGGTTCCATGAAAACTGAGGCCATAAACCTGTTCAGGTGTGACCCAACAAGTTTGTCACCAGACCTGAGCCATTCATCCAGATCACACGATATTATTATTATTATAATTATAATAGAAGAATATTTTATGATGTTGAAGATTCATCTTGTTTCCACTAATATGTAATAAAAACTTAAAAAACACTTCTAAGTGGAAATTATAACTCACGCTATGGCGTGACGGCCGTTTTGCTCTGTTGTCAAGAGTGTACTGTGGGTCGTCTGACGATGCTCTTGACAACAGAGTGAAACAGCCGTCACGCCATAACATGAGTTATAATTTCCACTTGTGTTTTCAAGTGTTGTGAAGTGTTTTATACGTTTTTATTAATCTTGTTCAAATCTGTAGTACTTAATCAATATGAATAAGGATGCAACCAGTCCAACCGTTTTGTTTAATAGAAATTCTCAGGAGTTATTTTTTTAATTACTCAATCACCCTATTTTTATACTTGCTTACTAAACATAACATTTTAGTTTACCAGTTTACCTTAACTAAAGCAAGAATAGTGCAGAATGTGATTGCCAATCAGTTTCATTCAGAAGAGAAGTTGAATTGTGATTGTCTTATACTTCAGTATGAAAGCTTGTGTGAGAGAAACGTATGGGTTTGATATTACATTATTTAATTCTATTGATTGGTTTTCATAATTTTATTAAAGTGAAAGGTTGTCGTTCGAATGGAGTTAGATTCTATTCTATGAAGGGATTTTGAAGCTTCAGATAACTCTGTTTAATTCCTTTAAGGTATTTCATTTGGAAACTAATGATTCGTTTTTTCACTTTTCTAGTAAGTTCTAAAATTTCTATCCAAGATATTATGAGGTAGAACAGTTTTTCAACAGGTAATTTTAAACCCACGTTACCGTGATTCTTAATCGAAATGATAATTAATGCCGTTATGAAGAGAATTTTCCATGTACTAATTAACAATTTGAGGATTTTCCCAAGCATTTCCATTTTATCCACCTCAACATGCTCATTACTGTCTCCCTAATCACTTATTCATTATCGGTTTTTTCCACTTTTCATTTCAACTATCATTCACAAATTTTTAGTTCATTCAGTTCCAATACTTTTCTATAATTTTTCTCTTCTCTTCCTCATATACTACTCAATGGAAATTAGATTTGATGAACTAGGTAAATGATTGATAATTTTTACTTCCTACCACATTCCAGTATTTTTTTTAACAATAGTTTTTACTTGCTCTTCAAGACCTCTTTGATTATTAGAGCACATGCAAGACAATCTTCATCTTTCATTTTGTAAATAACATCCCATCTGTATTGTTCAGAAAATATAAAAAACACTATTTCAATTATGTTTAACCACTTCTAACTTTTCCAATTTGTATTCAAATTTTATTCTATTATTACTAATTATATAGTCTCTAAATTCAAAGTCATCAAGGTTAAGTTTGAATGGACGAATTTTTGTCCAGACTTCACATAAAATCTTTAAGCTTTTTTTCATATAGGCCTACAATCTATTTTATAATATAAACTTAAAAAACACTTTTAAGTGGAAATTAACTCACGTTACGGCGTGACGGCCGTTTCACTCTGTTGTCTAGAGCATCGTCAGACAACCCACAGTTTACTGATTTAAGGCATGAGTTTGAGGGTTATGGATGTTGGAACGGTGAAGGGGTGAGTAGGCGGGAGGTTTGAAATTGGGATTATTTTGTCAAAGAGGGTATGTGAGAAGAAGTTAAGTTGATCATTTAAAATGTTGTCAGGTTGCTGCTTTGCATGTTTGTTGTTATTCTGATAAATAATATCTAATATTTTAATAAGATAATGATATTATGTCAATTTACGTAAATAAAGTAATTTTATTTTATTATTCAAACCTCCCGCCTACTCATCCCCCACCCCTTCTCCGTTCCAATATCCATAACCCTCAAACTTATGCCTTAAATCAGTAAACTGTGGGTTGTCTGACGATGCTCTAGACAACAGAGTGAAACGGCCGTCACGCCGTAACGTGAGTTAATTTCCACTTAAAAGTGTTTTTTTAAGTTTATCATATTAGTGGAAACAAGATGGATCTTCAACATCACAATCTATTTTGTTGTTAATAATATCCTTTTTAATCAGTCACAAAGATATTTTGTAAATTTACGTAAATAAAGTAATATTATTTTATTATTCAAGGGTACTTCAAGAATTATTTTTGTTCTTTTAATTCAAGGGTAGGGTTTTTGAAAAATGTTTCAGTTCTCATCTTTTTGTGCTTCCCTAATTTACAACTTGTCTTCCTCCTCATGACACATTCTTCCTCACGACATCTTGACACCAAAGTGCATATACCACTCTTATTAACCTCAATTCCATCTTTAATCAACTCAATATAGTACGTGCGAGTGCACAATCTCCTCATTTCATCCTAAAACTGTGCATCCTACATCCTACACCACCCTTTCTTATTGATCTTAATTATTCAATCTTTGATTAATCCAATATAGAACCTGCAGGTGCACGTTCCATTAATCAAATTTATTGTAAGAAAGACAGCTTCAAGTAGTTTAGATGTTCAACACTGTAAATTAATTCAATGCAATAACAGTGTTGTACCTTGGATGGGACTTTGTCAAACATTGAGACCTACCCTGCCCACAAGATTTAGTCAGCAAGACTCATTGTTCCGGCAGGCTACTACTACCTGATTGAGTCGTTACACGCAAGCTTAAACTCCAGAAGCACGCTCATGACTCTCTCACTTACTCTCTCTTACTTTTCTTCTCACACACTCATTCACTCACACTCTCACTCTCTCTTTCTCTCGCAGGGCGTCTTCTATGCAATGCTCCACCAGTCGGCCATATTGATCTAACATACACCAAGGCCATCAGTCAGAGAGTCAGTGGGTGTTTCTAATAGAGAGATACGTGACACTGGAGTTTCCTCTTCCTTACCCCCAAATAACATCTACAACATGCTGCCAAAACAGCTTTGTCATGTTGTAGAAAGGAATACTCAAGTTGAAGAGTTTTGTTTTGGGGTAGTTGATGAATTTCCAGTATTATTCCAACAGTTTTATTGAAATTGTGGTACACAAGTGATGAAGAAAACACTTTCTTAACGTTTTATTGCAAATTCAACGTCTTGCAGCCAATTTATTGCAGTTAATTGACTGTAAGTCGTTTAATTTACAATAAAAAGTTAATATTAACAACGCAGATCGTTATGGAACAAGAAATACAATAATAGAATACTTTTAACAAATCTTTGAGAAAAAGCTCAATTACTTAAAAATTGTGACTGGTGTCTCAGTAAATAATCAGTAGGAATTTCTACTGTGTTGAAAAATGCCCATTCATAAAAAAATCTATGATAAACTTTTTAAAATGCTTGGTAAACTTGGATGAAATTCACTAATTAGGAGACTTGCACTCACCTCTGAAAAAATTGCTGGAGTACGAGTACGGAAGATTATTCTACTTAAGATATTGCAATCCAACTATAGCCTTCAATACGGATGTAATCTGTAACAAAAAATAAAAATAATTGATTATCTTGGGAATATTATTAGTATTTAATGGTGGATCTTTTGGTCGGTGTATAGTTTACTATTTTTTGATGAAGACTACTAATAAGGCAATTAAGTTAGTTATATAAAACAAGTAGAAGAAAATATTTATTACCTCATACAAATCATCCATACAGATAAACATGCATAAACACTCATTCTTCATGAACAATAAGCCTAAGATAAAAATCAGTCTGGGAACAAAAACATTATCTTTCAATCAAAAACAATTTTTGAGAATTCAAAATAAAATAACTAAATTGGGAATAACCTATCAATCCTTATTTTTAATAAGATCATACAGAATGCACAAATAGTATTATACCGTATTGTATAGTCCTTCATAGCTCCATTTAGGCTGGATGAGTACCCAACAGTTTTCATGATAAACTAAATAAGTTATATATTTTGTAAATTAATAAAAACATAATTATAAAATTATAGTTATCTATTCAATAACTTATACACTCAATAAAATATTCTCTTTTTTAAATCGGATTGGTTCAAATTTTAAAATATATCTGTTAAATTGAAGTAAGACATCAACATCTCAGTAGGCCTACTTGGCAACTGATTTCTTGCATATTAAGCCCACATGAGTCCGAGACTTCAATGTGTGAATTATGACACAGAATATACCACACTGAGGAACAGGAATCGAAACCGTCACCGCAGTAGTAGCAATCAGAAAGAGTCTTATCATAGATAAAACCCTGACTGATTTCCCCACTGCGGCTGCCAAATCCAACACAATTCAAATAAATGACATCTAATTTTATTCTTGAATTTCTTGTTCTATAACGATCTGCGTTGTTAATATTACCTTTTTTTGTAAATTTAACGACTTGCTGTCAATTTTTAATTGTGAATTAATAATAATTGTACTCACACTTGGCCGAAAGTTTTCAAGTTATGGAAACTCATCTTAAAGGCGTTGAGATGAAACGCCTAATTAATAATTCTAAATAATTCTATTCCTTTATTATAGCTTTGTTGAAAATTGTTATCAATTCTACAATTTCTGCTGTTATAGTACATAAACTTGATAATAATTTCTTGCTAATAATTATTATGGGGCCCTGTATCTGTGATTTTATCTATTAATCTATTTTGTCAATTTATTGTAATTTTTTAATTTTTTGTACTGTTGCTTATCAATGATTTTTTAAGACCTGATAACGGAAGCAAATAAATCTATCTAAATTTTTCCTTCTCAAGACAGTATTTCTTTCAAAATATTCCAAGTGATATTTCCAATCCTCACCCAACACACCATTAAGTCAAGCGGACTTAATTTCCTAAGACAGTAAATTTCCAACAACTCAACATCTAGTTCCTTCTTTCCGGAAGAAGAAAGTTTCAACTGTCCATTCAGCTCAAACTTAGAGAGAGAGTAGGGAGGCAAGAGAAACACGATTCATTTCCAAGAGCCTTGAAAATATATTCTGTATCATCCACTCTACGCCAACAATACGGCCAATCAGAGCACGAACGGCCAACTTGATTCTATCGAACATGCCATGAATATGGGATTCCCCCTTAGAAGAGGTCGAAATATAGCTGTTGCGACAAAAAGAGGTGAAGTTTATCAATACTGTGCCTTATTTTGAAAGCTGCAGAATCCTATTTTAAACCGTTTTTAAATTAATTTAATTTGGTGTACAAAATTCATTTATTTAAGTATTTTAACGAGGAAAAACCTGCACAAAGATCCTTGAAATTAGGTCGAAATATAGCTGTTGCGACAAAAAGAAGTGAAGTTTATCAATACTGTGCCTTATTTTGAAAACTGCAGAATCCTATTTTAAACCGTTTTTAAATTAATTTAATTTGGTGTACAAAATTCATTTATTTATGTATTAACGAGGAAAAACCTGCACAAAGATCCTTGAAATTAGGTCGAAATATAGCGGTTGTGACAAAAATAGGTGAAGTTTATCAATACTGTGCCTCATTTTGAAAACTGCAGAATCCTATTTTAAACAGTTTTTAAATTAATTTTTTTTTTTTTTTGGTGTTACAAAATTCATTCATCGATCTCATTTATTTAAGTATTTTAACGAGGAATAAATCGTACAACGGTTGCAAGGACCAATTGTGTACTTTTACAAACACATAACATGTGAATGGACTTCCAAGAAAATTAGCTCACCTCCGAAAACGGTTGCGCTTTCTTTTTCTTTTGGGTGTAATAAATGGTTAATTTGTGGTGCATGCACAGTGAAGCATACAATTATTTTTTGTCTTCTTCGGCTCCCTCATCTTCCAACTCTTCGGAATTTTCCAGGAAAACGAGGAAGAAATAAGTCGCAACATTAATTCAAATTCAAATTCCATCAGATCTGAAAGATGAGCAATGAAGAAAGGGGAAGATAAAGGATGATGGGATGCATGATGAAGAAGAGAAAGAGAGAAGGCGGGAGAGAGATAAATGGTGAAGACGAGGGGAGACGAATGAGGCAAATGGAAGAAGAGAGAAAGAATAATCGAGGATACGAGAGAGAATGATAGAGTAGAATATCCAACATCTAGCCAATTTCTCACAAATATTATTCTTATCAGTTTCATCTCAACGCCCCCAGCTTGCAATCTGTGGAGGAAAAAAAAAAGAGATTCACCAAGAATTGATTGGCAAATAAATATGGATTCAACTCACATGGATACAATAAATTCGAATCACTGATTTATTCCCTTTTCTCTACGTCCTCCTCTTCTGCATGCTCCTCCCTTTTATCCCTTCCCCTTCCCTTCGTAACAGACGCCAACCCCTACCATTAACCTAAAGTTCAGTTGCACTGAAATCGGCTAATAAATTTCGCGAAACTACAAGTCGAAGCTTCCCGCCAATAATCATTAATATAACTTCCCCTGAAATGGGCCGGAGTTTCCAATTAGAAACAGCTATTTATCATTGCTCAATACTGGAAAATGCATTTTCGTGCCGAGGAAAAACTCGGGAAATACGGGCAGGTCGGAAAATATTCTTCTTGCCAGAGACGAATGAAAATGGGGAGCTCTTTTGTAGAGCGGAAATGGAGGTCTTTATAATAATCTGTGGAGGCGCTTACTTTTAACAATGGTCACAATTAGAACCACGGTACCTCATTTCCTTCATTATCTGTTAGATTTTCCGAGATATTACATTGCTATTGGCTACATTTTCACTTCTTCCAACCAGGAATATTCGCAACCTACTTCAAGTTAGCAGTACTTTGAATAAAGAATCCATAAAAAATAATATTATAATCACTTGAGAAATCTGTTAATAGCTGATACTAACTAGCAAGAAAAAATGAAACGTGATAAAATTGAGAAAAGTATTTCTGAAAGTTCACGATTTCAGTATTTTTTAGAATAGAATTCATTTATTTTCTTAATCCATACAAATTGAGTTGCTCACAACGGAAATAAAAGAACATCGAATTAATATAATTGATAAGATTTCAATAAATATTTTAGTGTGTAACAAAGAGTTGGCTGATATAATAAAATACATATACACTAACACGAAAATAGATTACGTAAATATGTTTATAAATTATAAACTTAAAAAACACTTTTGAATGGAAATTGACTCACGTTATGGCGTGACGGCCGTTTCGCTCTGTTGTCTAGACCATCATCAGACGACCCACAGTACACTGATTCAAGGCATGAGTTTGAGGGTTAGTTATAACTCATGCCTTGAATCAGTGTACTGTGGGTCGTCTGATGATGCTCTAGACAACAGAGCGAAACGGCCGTCACGCCATAACGTGAGTCAATTTCCATTCAAAAGTGTTTTTTAAGTTTATAATACATATTAGTGAAAACAAGATGGATCTTCAACATCATGTTTATAAATTATTATCAATTACTAAATTCCCACACTTGAAAAAAGAAATTGCAAATGTTTCATATATAAAATCTCTTTGAAGACTATCTTTTCCAATAAATAAATAACCCTCAAGATTGAGCCTAAACTCAAATCCATCTCATTAAAACAAACTTTATATTTTATAGTGGCTCTATGGTTGTAGATAAAGTACCAAGATATTGAATTTGAAGCGAATTCAATTATGGAGTCATGTTTACAATTATTCTTAGTTATAATGTATCCAGCTATAGATCTATTTTATGATTTTATGAGAAATTATTTTGGTTGCTGTATTCCAGTACTGATAAATAATCACTGAAGATATTAATAAAATAGCGATAATAACTTTGAAAATCTGTGCATCAGAAATAATGAGCTCTGATAAAAATTTGTAGTGTTGTAAATTTGCAAAGAAAGTAGTTGTTGGCGAAAGCTTGTTTTATCTTTGCTTTATTGTATTTTTGTCATGAATAAAGAAATAAAATTAGAAAAGTACCAGTTTTCCTGAATGCTTAATTGTTGAGAAATCTATTATTTAAGTGGTCTACTAATTCTACTTCACTGGTTGTAGACGTTCGAATAACTTCTAAAGCCACTCTGGTGGTCTGAAGGGTGATTATAATCTGAAATCAAAACTGACACTGTATTTCAATTTATATACAAAATTGAAATACAGTGTCAGTTTTGATATTAGATTGTTCATCAAGTATTTCGTCATGGAAAACATCACAGGTGATTATAATCTTTAAAATGTCAATGGTTACAATGAAGATTAGCATGAAGAGACGCTCCATAGTAAAATATGCTGAGAAACGATTTATTTATGATTTGATGCATTTGAAATGCTCAATAGTTTTGCTCATGGTGGCTAGACAAAGCAGATTACTTCAATTTTATTGTAGTAATCTATTAGCGACTCTCAGCTGCATCCTCTCTCTTTAAACAGCACAACTCCTGGAGAACAAAAACGCGTCCCTTTTAAATGCAATTTCTCCTATCTTTCTCATGTTTCAATTTATTTTATGTTTTGTCTCTTCACTATTTTTTATTTTATATTTCTTGTTATTATCCTTCTGTTTCTTGAAAAAAAAGGATTCTGTCTCTGTTTTCTTCTATTTTCCTTTACTACTTTCTAAATCTGAAGATTAGCTGAAACCGAATAGAATTATCAACTTTTTATGGTAAATTCAACGACTTGCAGTCAATTTTAAATGAGAATAAATTAATTATATTTTTAATCACTTCAGGCCAAACGTTTTTGAGTCTCATAATCTAATTGAATTCTATTGTTCTATTCAAAAGTTGTGTAATTTTTTCCAATGTTCACACCACAACAAACTAATCTTCCAATCATACTGTTCGCCGATACACTAGATTTTGTCAGGTGAATTTTTCAAAAGGTTTATTGAACATTCTATCAGTTGTGTGGTAAAAATAATCATTCCACAATCACCATTTAATCCTAGTCATCCACCCTTATCAAACTTATCATTTTTTTCATCCAATACTGAATAATATTGTGGAAAATTAGAAATTTCTAAAATATGAAACAAAATCCAAAACGTTATCAATCTGAAAAACAAATCAAAATCCAATTAATTTTTTTTTGTTTGTTTCAGTGGTCACACAGCAATTCGAAGCAAATAGTGCTCAGAAATCTGGACTTCGCTGCTTCTGGGGTGTACTCGTGTGAAGTGACTACTGATCATCCCATCTACACAAAACCTTCCGATGATCAAGAGTTGACAATAATGCGTAAGTAGAGAACATTATCATCTATTGCACGGTAGACTTTTCATAACAAATGACGGCACAAACATTATGTTTTAATTGTTCCCGGTCAATTTGATAGTTAGAATTGTTCAAACAAAACTATAATTTCAAGTATACAGTAAAATAACTTCACATAAAGTAAGGTGAAGTAAGTAAGTAATAAGTGAAGTAAGGGTTCAGATAACCTATAAAATCGATCGTCTTATCGTCTATAAGACGTTAATAAGATTATGAGCATAAATAATTGTTGAAAATACATACTGATGAATTCAACATTTACTTATTAGTGTGAGAGCTATTTTGCATTGTTGTCATGATTCCTCAGAAGCGGTTGGAGGCCTACAAACCGTGTGATAAAATAATCTGAAACAACAAAATTTTTGTAAAAATTGACACTTCCACAATAAATTAGGAGCAGAATCAGAAAGTCAGGTTTTTGTTGTGGAAGGATATTCGATTTCTTAGAGTTTTGATACTGAAGTGAATTTATTGAATAGAAGTAGCCTAAGCTGCATTTACAACTTTTATATGATTTTTTTAGGATGAAGCACACATAGGTCTGAGACCTGTGCGTGGGTAATGAATTGGATGATGGCGATTGTTTATAATATTCTTGCACAGTGTAAACGCAGATTTAACATTTCATGACCTAGCAGCAAGAAGATAGAGTAAAGAATTTGGGGTAAATTCAATGTTACATGAGTTATTCTAAACATTATAACTTTGTGATATAAGTTACTTCATAACTCAGAATGATTGGCTTAGATGATTAGGAGCGAGAATGGAATAGAGTGTGAATTTGTGAATGGAGAAGTAAGTAAGTAAATGCACATATGGATTTTATTGATAGGGAAACCCTTACGGGTAGTTCCACCTCGCCGCTTGAGCCATGCTATTGCAAAAATGATAGACCTACAACTTTAGATGGGTTCCGAACCAATGGGAAGTGATTTTACAGCTGAGAACAGAGTCCTTTTTCCTGGTCAATCCAATAGGTCACCCTTACGAAGAAGGCACAGGAGAGCGTTGCTTATCTATCTGATTGAACAAATACCTGCTATGACTCACGGCTATCGCTTTCCTATGGAATGGGGGGGGGGGGGGGTATTATGATGAGAAGGTGCAGAAATGTGTCCAATGAAAGGAGTTTTTCAGAGTACGAATATGTGATTAATCAGAAATTAAAGGGATATTTTTGTTGTATCAATAAAAGAAGCTTCGTAAAAAAGTGGGTTCATTGAGAAGATGTTGTATAATAATGTAAAATAGTGTCATGAGAAGGTTAACTGAATACACAAGAAGTATGAATACCTGATAACCACGCCCAGTGAAAATCGTTCCCAAGCAAAAATGTGGGTAAATCGCGCCCAGCTTAAATATTCCGTTCTAGTGTCTACCTAGCATCACTTGACAGGTGTTTAATAAGGGTAATGGCCGGCAATAACCCCCCGGTTCATCCCATAACCTAAGCTAAACAACTAAGAAAAAAATATATATAAAATAAATAAAGCAATAGAAATGACGATGCTAGAAGCTAATTTTAAACAAGTAAAAAAATTATAACTATTGAATAAAAAAATGACGACGCTTAAAGTTAATTTTAAACACGCCTAAATGACAATAACATGCTCTTGTCATTTAGCCAGTCCAAAGCCTGGATAAAGTGTGATAGGAATCAGTTTGTTTCTAATAAATTTGAAAAAATGACGATGCTTTAAGCTGATTTTATTTGGTTTAATAATGCTACATGTGTATTTTCCTGATTCAATTCATTTAAGAGAGGGACCTGCTGGGCGCAATTTACGCTATGTGCGGACGCACTGGGCGCGATTTACACTGGGCGCGATTTACACTTTACGCAATTTACACGAGGCTCGATTTACACTGGGCGCAATTTACAGGACACCCATCGAACACCCAAGTGCAAATACAAGGATGAATTAGTTGTGAACAATAACAACAATAATGTATGAACAATGAGCTGCAGTAGTAGTTGAGTATTATTTGCTGGATTACAATATTACTGAATAATGTAGAATAATATTTCAATATTATGATAGGCAGGAGTAGGAAGGTGTTTAATGGAATAGGTAAGGTAAATTTAAGAGATGGATGGTGTTCCTTGAGTAACAGTGGAGCGTTGACAAAATTCAGACGGCAATCTGTTACTAAGGGAGTTTAAATCCTGTCAAAAAGACATTGAATCCCTAGCGGAATGCAAGGTTTCTGGAGCGAGATGGCTTTCCACACAGGTGAACTCACTGGAAACTCTGGGAATTCCAGACGCGTCTCCAGCTCCAGCAAGCTATACATCACAGCGATGTTCCGCACTGAATCTTTGAACTGAGCTGAGATATCTGCTTTGATTTCGGAATCTGGTGCAATCCTGGATTATTCCCAGACCTGCACAACTATAACTTAACGTCTGACGTCATGAATTATTCAAATTATCCGCTAATACACTCAACATTCCATGGGAGCAAAACTTATAGAAAGAATATATGAAAATAAGAACAGGAACGAAATAATTATTATTTGTGAGAGGCAAATAGTTTCCAGATTAAATAAGAAAAGGATAATTTATGAAAATGTGGAGAGAAATACATATATATATAAAGAAATAGTTCTTTGGGAACAAAATAATATTGAAGTAAAGGTATGAATGAGATAATGGGCAGGAACATGGTAGGCTAAAATTGATTGCATTGATTAGAAATAGTTGCGCGCTTGCATAATTTTCATGATAGAAAATAAATATCTCATATGATTATTTTTTTTGATAGTTGTGTTGAGTATGTATTTTTTAAGGGAACAAAAAAAAGAGACTGCCATATAAACTACATATTTACAAATTATAAATTATATATTTAGGTTATACTGTAGTTCTATGGAATATGCATATGGTAAAATTTATTTTAATGGAGAGTTTCAATTTTGTGCTTTGATACAGAAATGACAGAAGTTTCTCGTACAGTCTTTTTTTAATACATTCTACATTGGAAATAGTTTTTTGAGGAACAAAAAATATAGAAATAAAAGTAAATTATGAGAGTATGGACAGAAATTAATGTATGAGGAAATTAATTGTATTGTGTAGTTAGGTCAGGGGAATAATTCTCATGAATGAAAAACATATACTTCACGTCAATATGGACAGAAATATGGAAATTTTTCTTTGGAGGAGTAAAAATATAGAAATAGAGAGGTATGTATGAAAATGTGGTCAGAAGAATGTAAAAATTCATTGTATTTAGCTTCAAATGCTTTTTTTAATAGATGTGATGTGTTGGGTACGAGCGCTTTGTTTTAAAGAATAATTTCAGACAATTAATTCTATCAGCCAAACTCTATATCCATCGGATTTCAATACTATGATTTGCTAATGAATTCCAAGAGTAGAAATTCGGAAACCCTCTTTCATACAAATTTTTCTGAATAAATGGAATAGAAAAACCTTTCATTCAAAAAATGTAATATCTTTAATCAAACCTTCTATGAGTGTGCTTCTCAAGGCTTAATACTACAATTAACAAAAAGAATCCTTCCCATCAAATACAATATATAAGAAATAGGATTTGAGACAGTATGAAAATTCAACCAAAGAACAACCATCATTGATTTCCTTATTCTATGATATAACAAATGAATATTCAACTATAATATTACTTTTTACAATTTACATTAAAAAATAATTGGGCCAGCTCTCTCCGTTAGGAATAAAATCGAAATAATTGTAACACAAGAAGTAGAAATTATACTGATAACAATGTGCTTTTAAAACCAATATGAAAATACTGTATATAAATAATAATTATAATAATAAATTCATACACAACTCAGTTGATCTATTATTATTATTATTATTATTATCATTATTATTATTATTATTATTATTATTATTATTATTATTATTATTATTATTATTGTTATTGTTATTATTATTATTATTATTATTATTATTATTATTATTATTATTATTATTATTATTATTATTATTATTATTTATATACAGTATTTTCATATTGGTTTTAAAAGCACATTGTTATCAGTATAATTTCTACTTCTTGTGTTACAATTATTTCGATTTTATTCCTAACGGAGAGAGCTGGCCCAATTATTTTCTAATGTAAATTGTAAAAAGTAATATTATAGTTGAATATTCATTTGTTATATCATAGAATAAGGAAATCAATGATGGTTGGTCTTTGGTTATATTTTCATACTTTCTCAAATCCTATTTCAATATATAAGTATTTGATGGGAAGGAATCTTTTTGTTAATTGTAGTATTAAGCCTTGAGAAGCACACTCATAGAAGGTTTGATTAAAGATATTACATTTTTTGAATGAAAGGTTTTTCTATTCCATTTATTTAGAAAAATTTGTATGAAAGAGGGTTTCCGAATTTCTACTCTTGGAATTCATTAGCAAATCATAGTATTGAAACTTAATGCTTCAACCAAGCTTTATTATCGCAATAATCAAAATGATTAATCAAACATTTTATTTAATAATTCGTATTTATATCTCACCCTTATCTCCATTGAATACTTTCTGCTGTTTCAACTAAACAGTGGACAACACCATCAATCTTTGATGCTTTCTTGTCTGGTGATGACAGTCCCTTGGGTGTTCCTGGTGATAAATCATGGGTAGGATTATCTACAATGAATTTCATCTCACATTGTCCGGCTTTTTCAAAGCCGTGAGATGTTTATGAAAGTAAATAACTTGGAAGAGATAAACAACAGTGCCTCGAAAAGTTTACACCAGTGGCCTGTTGCATAACAATCATTATAATCCATAAGGAAAAAAGCTAAAAATACAAGTACGTTTTAAAATAATTAAGTAAACGCCCACTAAAACTACGTAGGAATAATTATGAAAAAAATTTGAACACAGAATCTATCCTCTGAATCTGTACTACAGAATCTATCACTTAATACTTCCTATCACAGTTGTCATAGCATTCCTAAGCTTATTAGCTATTAGATCTGTAATGTGTGCAACAAGAGATACATTTTCTGACTATTCTGTCAACAAATTTTTTAATTAATATGTAACAGCCCCCTAAAACTACGTAGGAATAGTTACAAAAATTATGATAAAAGAATCCCAAAAATTGTGATTTGAACACAATATCTATTCTTTGAATCTGTCCTAGAATCTAACACACAAAAGACTTCCTATCATAGCTGTCATAGAATGCCTAAACTTATTAGCTATTAGATCTGTAATGTGGGCAATAAAAGACAAATTTTCTGACTATTCTGTCAACACATTTTTAAATTAATATGTAACAGCCCCTAAAACTACGTAGGAATGGTTACAAAAATTATTAAAAAATAATCCCAAAAATTGTGATTTGAACACAATATCTATTCTCTAAATCTGTCCTATAATCTATCGCTTAACAGACTTCCTATCATAGCTGTCATAGAATGCCTAATCTTATTAGCTATTAAATCTGTAATGTGGGCAACAAAAGACACATTTTCTGACTAATCTGTCATCAATATTATTATATATGTTGCTTTCTTAAGAGTCTAGTACCGTACCTGCACACTAACTCATAATACCATAATATCCAAGTTTGAATGAGTAATTTGTAATTTTGAGCAATCTTTACTAAATATGTCTGCTGTACATATTTAGTAAAGATTGCTCAAAATTACAAATTACTCATTCAAAGTTGAATATTATGGTATTATGAGTTAGTGTGCAGGTACGGTACAAGACTCTTAAGAAAGCAACATATATAATAACAAAAATAACTACAGTCAATAACAATAATTAATTTGGTACTCGTCCCACACACAAGTCTATGACTCATGTGGGACTATACCTTTGTTGTTGCTGTCGGCACACTTGAATAATATACAATGTTAGGCAGGTTAGTTGTATGATTGTATTGAGTTGCCACTGATGATTGTGTTTATAATATATATCTTTCAAATTATAATGTGTTGTTGATAACTAACTTTTGTTATAGTTTAAGACGATCAATATGATTATGTTTATGATTATGCTGATATCAATCAAATCAATCAAATTTATTTTCAAAAATTACAAACTAAACCCGTAGGTTTTTCAGCAGGTGCCAATCTTCACAATTATATGCCAAACTAGTGTTAATATTGTGTGCGCTGCTGTGACAATAAAGAGTTATTGAATTGAATTGAAATAATGCTGTAACTTACTGTGTTTCTAATTATAACCAATGCTAACTTGAGTTTTACTGTGGTACTCCAATTGAAAATAACCCATTAAAGGCAATGAAAAAAGTATTCAATGAAAAAAGTTCTTGGTACCAGACGCTACGGCAGCTTTCAGGTACTTCTTGATGAACTATTCTGTTACCTATGTGAATTTGCTATTAATATGTTTTCATTGATAGAATTTGTTAAAATTGGCAAAGTTGATAAGAACTATTCTGTTATCTATAAAAATATGCTATGAATATGTGTTCATCATTGAGAAATTTTGCTAAAATTGACAAAGTTGATAACTTCTTTAAAACTACTGCGCATTTTTGCTACAAAAATCAGGAGCTTAACCCGGAACCTGTTTGGATTAAAAAGATGTTTGGTGTTCAAATTAAGGGACTCTGCTGAGTAAAAAGAAGCCTGTCTCTATTATGTTGGAGCTAGATGCTCCAAAGCTCAGCCATAGAAGGTAGAGGAAGTAATATTCTGAAGTCTACACCTACTGTGCCTTATTAGATTGTAAGATGTATAAATTAAGGCTGAAGAAATATTATGCATAAAACGCGGATGGAGTCTGAATACGAGATTTAGAAGAGCTGGGTTTCGTTAGAAAAACAGGGAAAAGGAAAAAGGAAAAGAAGAAGGAGCGCATAACTTATGCGTTGCATGTTTTCGTGATCTTCTACGAAGCCTGAACGGCTAAGAAAGCAGGAATAATCAAGTTAGCAGTGGAAGGTCCTGGAATTAAGGATGGGCAGGACGAAAGGACCCCGAGGGATCTGGATGGATAGGACAGCGGAGAGGGAGAAAAAGTACGAAAAAAGATGAAGAGAAGAAGGGAAGAAGGGAATAGACCAACTTTGAAAAAAGATGGACCGTAAAGTGGCTTTCTGGAATTCAAACACTCGAAATTAACGGTTATTCTGTGAAAATATTTGTGTAAGTTCCGAAAAATGTCAATAGCAGTCGGGTAAAAATTATTGACTCTCGTATTTGTGATTTTTTATTAGAAAACAGTTTTCTAAACTGGGTTGTAAATCTCACAAAAAATAACGTGTTTCTTTGAATTTTCCTCTTCATTCTGCAGGAATATTTGTTATGCTTCGCATAAATTTAATATAGAGCAATCTAATAGTAGAGTCCTGATAACTCGAACTAATTTATTGGGACTGAGACGCGTTCAGACTATCAGAGTTTGTTACTTATCAAAATTTATTATAACACGATATTCCGGGTTGTTAATTTATTTTAACAAATAATATCCCGGTACTCCAAACACATACTGATCCGAAAATCCGATTATTTCGAACATGATCATTTACATTTACAAAGATACAAATCTGCAGTACAGTCCTTTTCAAAATGCAGTACAGTTTCAATTATTGTGTATGGGATAATCTTAAATTTATTACAGTACCATATTAAATTACTAGAGGGTTTGGGCAAAAATAAGTTACGCTAATGCTAACCTGAACATATCTGTCTGCTCTAAATGCAAGATGCTATAGAGTGGGCAGATACATAGAGTGATTAGGTTAGCATTCGTGTCATCGTTAACGTTGTTTTTATCTAACTCTCTAATAGTTTAATATGGTACAGCAATAAATTGAAGATTATCCATACAACATAATTAAAACTGCTCTATATTTTGTATACGTACTGGACTGTAGATTTGCATCTTTGTATAATATAATGTTCGAATTAATGAGATTTTCGGGTCAGTATGTGTTTGGATTATCGGGATTCCACTGCATTACTTTGATTTACATGATTAGCATTAAGCTCCGTTTCCACTCAGACAAAATTTGTTGAAAACATTGCTGCAAACATGTTGGAAGGCTTGGAAGTGGAAGTGTAATTATGGCCTGGAATGGACAATTTTGAAGCCAATGCTGGAAGAGGTGTTCAAATCCACTGGCATCCAGAATTTGCATCTACAACCCTTGGAGTATCAACGAGGAACCAGCCAGTAACCAGGGCAGACCATGACCACTCAAGTGCTTTTGTTCTGGGACAGAACAATCTCTTAAGGTGGGGGTAGTGTTAGGAAGCGCGAGAAAGAAAATAACATATTTCTGCGCTGCCCATTGTGTCAACAGTACTTCCGCTTACATCGATAACAGGCATATCTTCCTCACACTCAAATGGTCATGGAGACATAGAATGTTCGAGACAACATTATCTGTGTAAATAGATCATCGAGAATTCACCAGAATGTTCCAAATTATGTTATTAGTTTCCAGAACTTACTGGAAGGTTGCAAAAACTCATAAAAGCGGATGTCCTGGTGATGTTCCTTTACGTTCATATCGTAACGAGTTTGTCTTATACAAAGTAGTGGTAGTAGTATACAATGTTAATGTTACAAGTAGACTAGTGTTATAAATTGTGATTACGCATATCAAGTGATAGGGAAATGATAGCCGTGAGCCGTAGCACGTATCTGTTCAATCAGATAGAGATAAGCTACGTTTTTCTAGTCCTAGACACTCTTTGTAAGGGTGACCGATTAGATTAGCCAGCAAAAAATACACTGTTCTATGCTGTAAAATCACGGTGCGGAGCCCACCTAAAACTGTAGGTCTAGCTCATCAATCACAATCTTGATTTGTGCGTGTTGTAAGTAATGTGTGTAAAGTTCGAGAGTTACTTTTAAGTGTTGCTAGCATTATTCTAGTGATAGAACCCATAAAAATACACAGAGGATACAGAGTAAAGTATAAGTAAATTGCATCACTTATAATCCATGTTATTACCCCCAAAAACAAAATTTAAAAAGTCTCCAGCCCAACCAAAACTCGTTTTTAAAACGGAAAAAGTGACTATGAAGTGGGATAATTTGTAGAAAAGTAAGAAAATATTAATTATAACATAGAAATGGAGATGGTGATTGTTGATAATGAGAGAGAATTGGAATATGAATTTAAATAGATTATTTCGTACAAATTTTAATATACATAGATAGTATGCAGTAAGTAAATTGCATATATTGTTATAATTAATGAATCTATGTCATCACCTCAAAGAACAAAATTGAAAAAAATTTCAGCCCAATCAAACCTCTGTACCTTAGTACCTCTGTACTCAGACTTACATGCTTGTGGTAGAAGAAATATCTGATGGAAAACCAGTAAAAACGTCTACAAGTAAAGGTAAAGAGCTACGTAAATGAAAACAGGTTGCTGTTATGTTACACTTATGAAACAGCAACACAGAAACTGATCTGATGATAATGTAATAGTGATGTTGCCTCTCTTGTGCGTAATAGCATTGACAGGGGAGCAAGCGTATTCTGTCAAATTCAATTTTCTGGTCCAGGAGCGAAACTAGAAATAATAATAGTGGAGTTTTCCAGCCTAGAGTGAGAAGAGTATAAAGAGGGGGGGGGTTCGATAGGGGTTTGGAGGGTTTGCAGAGCCTCCATCGATACGAGCAGGCAAGAGCCAGATCCAAGGGGACCCGGGTTGTGGAATTTCGATAAAAATGAGCCAATGGGATGGCTGTTCAGATGAGGAGGTGGGGGTGGAAGAGTCAGGCGCTCCTTCAGGGAACCACCCCTCCCTCTTCCATTATTGTTTGCTATAGTGGAGTGAGACGGAAGAGACCCCGTTATGATATACGGCACTTTAAAATATGTTCCCTGGAAAACTCTTCTATTATCCGATGAGCCACAGCTGCTATGCTTTGGGCCTTTACTGTTCTGGACATGCTGCACAAGAAAGACAGAAAATGGTTTTTGTGCCTCTACCGTATGTGTGTAGGCCTCTATGAAAATGTATAAGTTGGGAAATAGTGACCGATAAATATTTATGGGAAATTGATCAATTCGTTCAAGGTTATGGTCACTCAGTTACCGCAATAAGGACTGCATGCTATCGATTATTACACAATAATAAATACCACATAGGAGAAGCTAATGTCATGCATTTAATTTTTGTTTTATTCATGGAATTGCAATTACAAGATAAAGTCATGCATTTAATTTTTATTTTATTCATCGAATTGCAAAAGTCACATTCAAAATTTGTTAAACAGTGTCGTGTGAGGGTGAGGAAAGCATTTTTTTTTTAGGATGAAGCCCACATAGGTCTGAGACCTGTACGTGGGTAATGAGTTAGATGATGGTGATTGATGAGTTGGACCTACAGTTTTAGGTGGGTTCCGAACCACCGGGAAGTGATTTTACAGCAGAGAACAGTGTCTTTTTTGCTGGCCAATCTAATCGGTCACCGTTACAAACAGGTCCTACGAGAACGCAGCTTATCTCTATCTGATTGAACAGATACCTGCTACGGCTTATCAAGCTACCGTATTTGCCAGATCATTTTGCATTAAAAACTGTTTTTAGCTGAAAATTTTTTAGTTCATTAATCAGATGGATTGGAATTAAATAGCCGTGATGAATCGTTTGGCGGCTCTGGTAGCGCAGTTGGTTGGAGCGCTTGTCTGGGATAAGATAGGGCTCTAGCTGGCTTTGTTTCCTGCAGCCTTGGTTTCTCATCACTCACCTATTCACCTCATTATCCATGCACAAGTCTTCAGACTCATGTGCATCATCGGCAATAAAAAAAAAATAATAATAATTGTCTTGAAATCAATCAGTTAAATCTTGCACAAGAAGATTTCTTATAAACAAAATGTTGTATTGTACTGGAATCATATTTTCCGCAGTTGGTGCCAACAAAGTCAATTTTATTATAATTCACATAAATTTTAATTGAATTCGTATCTAATTGTATTTTTCTTGTACATTAGGAGACTCTTTCTCTTTATCAAACATCACTTCCACTAAATTCGTATGATGGATGTACAATCTGAACACTGCAATGAATGAAATTGCTTTAATATTGCTTCTATAATTAACTCTATTATTCCCATTAAATCATAACTCATTTTTTGGACTCTATGATATAGCAACTAAATTCTAGGACTTCTTTATCAAAACTGCTTTTAGCCCTACATGATTGAAACTCACTCTGGGACGTTTTGTTTTTTGCAAGTATTTGCAACTTTAGAGTCGCATCTCGCATCTCTTTCGCCATCGCTCCTTATCGCCCCAGTCACCTTCCTGTAATCCCCTCTCCATTCCATTCCTGACAGACATTGTTAACCTATATTTTTCTTGGCCTACCCCTTTTCTTATGCTGATGTGGGGTTCATCCAAAAACTCTTGATGGTATTCTATGCTATTCATGCGGCGTAGGTGCTAGGTGGCCATACCATACTCTGAGACTACATAATGGAAACAGAATAATTCATTTACAATGTTTATAAACAGAAGTATTATTATTAAACTTTTATTCTAAATTGTCTAAATTGATGATTCATATGAATGAGCCTTGGCCCTATCAGGTGAACTGTAATATTTTGCAATATCTGTATAAAAGGGGCCATAACCTATTGATGATTAACCTATTGATCAGCCAGAACGGGATATTACAACCCTTCGACTCTTATAAAAATACATTGAAAAAATCCATGGATTTCCTTCCACTAAATAGATACGATAAAACACTCCAACATGATCCTGATGTCTGGCATATATGAATAAACATGATGTAGTAAAGTTTTCAAAATGTATATTTAAATGTATATCAAAATGAAATTGAAGATGATTTCCACTGACAATTTGTTGTTTTTTCTCATTTTACAGAGAGCCAACTGCAAGATCCGAATATTACCTTCCAAAAGCCGGTGTACACAGTTGGAGAAATGCTGGAAGTAAATTGCACATCTGGTATCGCTAAACCGACTCCCGACGTGACTTGGCTTCTAAATGGAAAACAGGTGAACAGCTATTTTTCCCGCTCTTCTTAGTTTCCAAATCACCGAGAAGATATTTGTTAGATTGCATTTAATAATGGGTCCACCATTCATCAATTCACTCTTACCAGTTGAGAAAAAAACTTTATAAGTACCGACCGATAGCAACTGACTGACTACTTCTGGAAAATAGAATAAGCTCTGTGTTCTGGAATATTAAACTGATGACTCAGATTCTAAGAATTATTTATATTAAGGCGCCAGACATACGACAAGGCTGTTTATTGTTGTGTGTGTATGAGTGCTCACTGCTCAGTGAGCGAGTGAGCGCTGAGCAAGCTACGGTAGTGAATGAGCACGAGCATTGCTGATAACTCATTTTTGAACTAGTTCAAATGAACGACTCACTTATAAGAGTGAGAGCGATTGAACGACTCATTGAAAAGAGTCATTATTGCCAAGCCTACACTGCATGGCCACAAAGCTCACTAAACTGTACATGCAGAGTAAGGCTCGGTGCACACTTGCGTTTTTTCAAGCGGCGTGCACGCAGCTTGTGAACGCCGGCGGTTCAGCGGTAGATGAGTTCTAGTGAAGAAGTACACACTTGAGCGGAGCAAGTGACTTGCAAGCGGCGTGCACGTGACTTGCAAATTGAGCACGCAGCTTTCTGCCCAACCGCCGCGTGCACGCAGCTTCCACAACACTCCGGGCGGTCCGGCAGGTTGAAACCGCGGAAAACGCGCTGTGTATTGAAGAGAAAAAACAAGCGGCGTGCACGCTGCTTGAAAACACGCAAGTGTGCACCGAGCCTACGAGTTCCATAATTGCATTGTACACTTTTCGCGATTCCCGTGACAAACTCTTTTGCAAAATAATACCAAGGTTTATTTTAGTATCAACTATTTTAATTTAATCTGCAAGTTTTTGTTTTGTGAAATATGACTACAACATTTCGGGGGGGGGGGGGGATGTATCCCGATATGTACCCTCCCTCCCTGGCTACGCCACTGTGTAGCAGCAGCATTGTACTGCATTATTAATAGCTTAGACAAGTTAATAATGTTGTGAACCTTAGCAACTAAATAGATTGTAACATTCTCAAATATAAAACCAGCTTAACATCACAAACTAACATGAACTAGTTCAACAATGTTCTATGAATTGATATTTGTAATTTAAAAACTGAAAAATACTAATGACTGCTTCTGCTCTTTGAGCTGACAGTGAACACGGAGCTTACAAAAACCCATTCCGCACCGACATTGTGTATGGCTTTGAGAATGACAAGCAGCCAACATGAGAAATGGATTTGCTGAGAGAAATAACATGTAATGACAAGTGTTGTGTTCTGGTGTCGACAATACCACCGCCATTATGATACTCGTTCGCCTATATGTGCCGCTGCTGCATTGAATCGACGGAGCGAATGATAAAATAGAGAGAAAGGAAGCGATGAAAAGAAGGAGAGAGAGTGGATGAGAAAGAGCTGTCTCGAAGATAACAAAGTTTGAAAGCTTTGGAACGCGCCATGCGCGCGAACTCACACCAGAAAGCAGCGGTGTAGGAAATTGAAGTTGGAGCCTAGTCTATGAGCATATCTGTTCCAATTTAACTACTTACTGTATGTATAAACTCTTGCACTTGGCTGTGCTTAGTATAATCTACTTGCAACTTTATCGTCGGAAGTAGGTTAATTTTACCGGTTCTGGCACACCCCCCCCCCCCCTTCCACCCATGCCCCTCCCCCTCCCCCTGCAAAATGTTCCCCTCCCCCTCCCCTCTACCCCCCTCCACCTCCCCCCTTCCCCCTCCCCCAAAAATCCCCCAAAAATTGGCCCCTCCCCCAAAAAGTGGCCCCCCTCTCCCTAAATGTGGCCCCCCTCCCCCGAAAAGTGACCCCCCTCTACCGAAAAATGCCCCCCCCCTCTCTCAAAAAATGGTCCCCTCACCCGAAAAATGGTTCCTATACCCGAAAAATGACCCCCCTCACCCTAAATGTGGCCCCCCCTCACCCTAAATGTTGCCCCTCCCATCCGAAAAATGACCCCCCTTCCCCGAAAAGTGGACCCCCCTGTCCTAAAAGTGGACCCCTGTCCTAAAAGTGACCCCTCTTCCTAAAAGTGGCCCCCCTCTCCCTAAAAGTGACCCCCCTCTTCCTAAAAGTAGACCCCTTCATCCTAAAAGTGGACCCCTTCTGCCGAAAAATGGTTCCCCTTCCCCAAAAAGTGGTTCCTCTAGCCCAAAAATGGTACCCCTCGCCCTAAAAGTTAACCCCTCATCCTAAAAACGGTTCCCCTCACCCTAAAAGTGGACCCCCTACCCCAAAAAGTGGTTCCTCTTTCCCAAAAATGGTACCCCTCATCCTTAGAATGGTACCCCTCACCCTAAAAGTGGACCCCTCACCCGAAAAATGACTCCTATGACCAAAAAGTGGCCCCCCCCCCTCTCCCGAAAAGTTGACCCCTTCATCCTAAAAACGGTTCCCCTCTCCCTTAAAGTGCTCCCCCTTGCCCGAAAAGTGATCCCCTCATCCTAAAAACGGTCCCCCTCTCCCTAAATGTGGACCCCTCATCCTAAAAAAGGTCCCCCCTTACCCGAAAGATGACCCCCTTAAAAGTGGTTCTCCTCTCCCTAAAATTCCAATGGATAAGTTTCAACGAGAAAGAGAGAGAGAGATCCTACATCATCAACCTTCTCATTCCAGTTGTGTCTGCTCATGACTCAATAGTTTGGGATCCACTTAGGTAGCCCATAGCATGACTATGCATATTCAATACTGATAGGCCAAGGTCAGGGGCCTTGGGTGGGGGCCTGGCATGAGTATATATGGGGGATCAGTGGCTGGTAGAGTCATAGTATCTCAGTGAACATCTACACTGTTCAACCTACCAGAGGACATCATATCTACAAACCAATAAAAGTATGTATCTATCCCCTAAAATCCATTCTGTCTCGCATCAATGTGATGCAATAACATAGTATTACTAATGGAAATGCGCTCTCTGTTTCAGATGAACAAAGCCAGCCGATGCCAGATGACCGAGGGCTCTCAGGGAGAGTTTGTTGTGATGGAGGACACCTTCAACTCCTGCCTCCGCACACTGTTCTACAACAACAACTGCATGGATGATCCAGCCAAGGACTTCCACTCCCTGCTCAACAGCCTCGAGGACAAAATCATTATGGCCATCTCCAACGAATTTCTGAACCATGGACCCATCAAATTCAACTTGGTGTTGGAGGCTACCTACTACAAAAGCAGCCTCGATGAGCAGAACCAGGAGAAGGAGGAGTTCCAAGATGTAGCCTTCAAGACGCCTAACTACTCAGTAGTCAGCATCACGGAGCTGACCCACATCATCAAGACGGCATGCCAGAAAATGTTGGAGGAGGAAGCCAAGTTTGAGGGCAATTCCAGCGGATGGACCCTCCTCAACATCGATGGCCTACTCATCCGCATCAGCAAGTATTCGCCGCTGCGGGGATCATCATACATTGAGCTGCCTACCAAGATTGCAGCAAGGAAAGCCACCTTGAACCCGAAGAACAAGGACCAGCAGTGCTTCAAGTGGGCCATGCTTGCCAAGCATGTCCAAGGAACAAATCCACAGCGAGTCAACGACCGGTACTACCAGCTGACCGACAAGTACAACTTTTCCGGATTGTCTTTCCCCACCACCATCAACCAGATCGACACTTTTGAGAGGAACAATCCCAGAGTATCAGTCAATGTCTATGGTATCGATGCCGACAACAACATCTTCCCGCGACGAGTTGGCAAGGAAATCAAGGCCGACCACACGGATCTTCTCCTGCTCTGCGAGAGTGAAACAGCGGATGGTGATGACTTGGAAGTGAATAGCCACTACTGCTGGATAAAGAACTTTGAAAAGTTGCTGCGAGCCCAGCTGACAAAAGATGAGCATCGTATAATCATCTGCAGACGCTGCTTCACCCACTACACAGTTGCTAATGATGGCGAGCGCAGGATGAAGGAGCATGAGGAGTTTTGTGCCACAAACAAGACAGCAAGGATTGTGATGCCCAAGCCCAATGACAATGGAAGCCCACCTACCATGAAGTTTGAAAAGCACTTGAACAAGTTTAGGTTACCACTTGTTGCCTATGCAGATTTTGAGTGCTTGTTGGAGCAGCCCACTCCTGAGGAAGATGGTGGAGCCCCAGAGCGATGGATTGGAAAGGCTACAAGAGTTCTCCAATACCATAAGGCAATGAGTTATTGCCTCTACTTTGTGAGGGACAAACAACAATTCCCCTCATGGCTCACCATCAGCAACCTCATTCCCCAGGACCCAATTGTGTACCGTGGACCAGATGCTGCTGCCCACTTCATGAAGACACTGACTGAGGTTGCAACCGATATTGCAGAAGCCATTGAATGTCATCAGACAAGGATGTCCCCGCTCTCTGACCAACAAAAGGCAGATTTTGATGCAGTTGAGTTCTGTGAAGCCTGTCACAAGAAGTTCACCAATGACAAGGTTCGGGACCACTGTGATATGACTGGGTTGTACCGGAATGCATTATGTAACAAGTGCAACCTGCAGAGACGTCGTCAAACCTACATCCCTGTATTCCTCCACAATTCCTCAAATTATGATACCCACTTGATCATTCCTCATCTTGGATCTGACAAATCTGAAATTTCAGTTATTCCAAACACATCTGAAAAATATATATCCTTCACCAAGCACATCTCAAAGAGACTCCATCTGAGATTCATCGATACATTCCGGTTTACACCCGACAGTCTGGACAACCTGGTAACGAATCTTGTCAAGACAGCTGAGAATGCCTCTGATCTTGCCAATGTATTGGTGCACACCTCTAAACAGTTTAGAGATAAACTGGCTCTTGTGTCCCGTAAAGGTGTGTTCCCGTACGAGTACTGCAACTCATGGGAGAGATTGGAGGAGACACAACTTCCTCCAAAACAGGCTTTCTACAGTAGGCTAACAGATCGCGGTATCAGTGACGAGGACTATGTACATGCGCAATGTGTCTGGCGCCAGTTCAGTTGTAGCACTCTGGGAGAGTACAGCGATCTCTATCTAAAATCAGATGTGCTCCTGCTGGCTGATGTATTCGAAAGCTTTAGAGACGTGTGCATGAGGACATACGATCTGGACTGTGCTCATTATTTCACATCACCAGGCTTCTCCTTTGATGTTATGCTCAAAAGTACAAAGGTGGAACTTGAGCTGCTGACCGACTACGACATGTACATGCTTATTGAACGAGGTATCAGAGGAGGTATCACCACCTGCATTCACCGCCATGCCATTGCCAACAACCAGTATACTGGAGCGCCTGTGGATCCAGAGAAACCTACATCCTACCTCTTGTACACAGACGCCAACAACCTGTATGGCTGGGCAATGAGCAATCCACTTCCTTGCCGGAAATTTCAATGGATGGGCAAAGAGGAACTGGAGGCAGTGACCAGAGACATTGCAGGTGTTGCTGATAGACAACAAATTGGATACATCCTCGAGGTTGATGTGGAGTACCCTGCCGAACTGCATGATCTACACAACGAGTTTCCATTCCTACCAGAAAACCGGAAAACGCAGAAATCTGGATATGTTCGCCTGATGACAACACTGAACTCGCATACACGCTACGTCTGCCACTACCGTCTTCTCAAACAAGCTGTCCAACACGGTTTGAGAATAACCAAGGTCCATCGAGGTGTGAGATTTGAGCAGACCGACTTCCTAGCTCCATACATCCAGCTTAATACCAGTCTCAGACAGCAGTCAAAGAATAAGTTTGAGAAAAACTTTTTCAAACTAATGAATAACGCTGTCTTTGGCAAGACCATGGAGAATGTGAGGAAGCGTATGAACATGGAGTTGGTGAACTGTGAGAACCGTCTAAAGAAGCTTGTAGCCCGACCATCATTCAAGGATCGAATCATCTTTGGGGAGAACATCTGTGCAGTGACCCTACATCAGGAGAAAGTTAATCTCAACAAACCGATTTACGTTGGACTATCTGTGTTGGACATCAGTAAAACCCTAATGTACGAATTCCACTATGATGTGATGAAACCCATCTACAACGATCGTCTCAAGCTATTGTACCAGGACACAGACAGCCTCTTCTACCTGGTTGAGACAGAAGACATGTACAAGGATATACTCAACATCAAGGAGCTGCGAGATATCTTTGACACGTCAGAATACCCAACCGACCATCCTTGCTACTCTCATACAAACAAAATGGTGTTGGGGAAGTTCAAAGATGAGTATTCGGCCAGAGCTCCTCACGAGTATGTTGGACTGCGCTCCAAGCTGTACGCCTGTCGATGCTACAATCCTGATCCTAGCCAGGCAAAGAGTGGACTCATCAAGAAGGCCAAGGGAGTACGGCGACCTGTGTTGGGTCAAGAGCTATCAAAGGATCATCCCGATGCCAAACGCTACATCGGCTTCCACGACTACCTGGACTGCCTCTATGGAGATGAGGCGATCTATAGAGAGCAAGTCATGTTCAGCACACGAAAACACCAAATCATGACGACTGTGCAAAAGAAGAAGGCCCTTAGCAATGCTGATGAAAAACGAAGCATAATGGATGATGGCATCAGCACTATGGCATTTGGGCACCATCAGCTCAGTAACAAAAGAACCTCCACTGATGAAGACCAGCCTCCCACGAAGCGGGCTTGTAATGATGACGTCATGGACAGCAGTGATGATGACGTCATGGACAGCAGTGACGTCATGATTACTTCCAAGAATTAATGAGCATTGAGGCTATAAATGGACGTGCATCGGCGGATGACCTTCAATCATGATGCAGGCAACATACTATCTACTTGTGGCAGCTGCTGTGAGCGTTAGCTCGTTGGACCCAGAGTACAGGACTGAGGAATTTCTAACATCAAGGGAGCATGGACTGGATAAATCAAATGTGTTCCACATACGTCAGTGCCTGGTGTCAAGAATGGTGCTACACCGGAATACTACACAGGAAGCCATTGATGCAATGGGCCGTGACGTTAACGAATGGTACATGAAGCTGGCTGCAGAACGCAATGTGGAGGAGGACCTGTGCCAACGAGTCCATTGCGCATACAATTTGCGCACCTGTCTCCACCCATCCTTCACATCGCTGGGCTTTCTTGAAGCCATCATTGCTGCATCAGACACGGTCTGTACACCACACTGTCCTACGCTCTCTACTACTACAGCTGTACCGAAGACTCTGGACAACTCACCGCCACCAGCCATCACCAGTGGAGCCAGCAGAGCGATATAATGTGCGATTGTGGAGATTGTCAACATGTTACCAGCAACCACTGGATTCTGCAACCACTATTCTGTTTCGGCTACGAAGAACAACCTGAACCATTTGGAACATTACAAAACTTTGTGGAAACAGTGTCATTATGCTTTCCTGAAGCCTTCATAAGTAATCTTTACAATGATGCTATTATTTTACAATTCCCTCTTGGCAAAGGACTGTGTGAAATTGCTGCCAACCTGGGACAGCTGTACCATTGGGTGCTTGTCGATATCATGGACTAAACTGTATGTATATCATTTCTATTGTCAATAAATATTGTATATCCACGTGTCGGCTACTAATTTCTAACCCATGATTGACTTAAACTAGCCTTTTGGCGCCATACCAATGAAACATGTCTGTGGAATTGCGCAATATTATGCAAATGTGTTACGTAATCGCTGACCTTGACAGCTTCATTGGTATGATGCAGGAAAAAACATGTCTGTGTGCAGCAGTACTGACCTTGGCGCCATCCAGGAAAAACGTGACTGTGTGCAACAATCACTGACATTCTGGCGCCATTTCAATGCCTAGTATATATATTATGTAAACATATATTATGTATCAGTATGGAGAAGGCTACAATAGCAAGAGAGTTGCACAGGTCAGCTCGTCGGAATTTCCCAACACGTATGGTAACTGTGAAGGGGCTAGATGATCTGTATCAGGCTGATCTAGTTGAGATGATACCGTATGCACGTCAGAACAAAGGATACAGGTACATTATTACAATTATCAATTGTCTGAGCAAGTATGCTTACGCTATTCCGATAAAGAACAAGTCAGCCGATGCAGTTGTCAAGGCAATGCATCCTATATTTGAGCAGAATCCAATGAAACACTTGCAAACTGACGATGGTAAAGAGTGGTTCAATTCAAAGTTTCAACAACTTGTGAAACACTATGACATCAATCACTATTCAACGTATTCAGATAAGAAGGCTTCAATAGTGGAACGTTTCAACAGAACACTTAAACATTTAATGTGGATCAAATTCACTGAGCGTGGAACCTATCGCTGGACAGATATTCTAACCTCACTTGTCAAAGAGTACAATGGAAGAATCCATAGGACAATAGGTATGCGACCGGTTGATGTTACAAAAGAGCATGAGACATTACTGCTCTCCAGACTTAGTGAACAACGTCAAGAGTATCAACAGAGCTTGTTGGAAAAATCTGAAAACCGGTTCTATCCAGGTGTTCACCAAACAGTCGATCCAGGTGATAAGGTTCGAATAAGCAAGTATAAAATGACATTCGACAAGGGCTACCTACCCAATTGGACAAATGAGCTGTTCACAGTAACACGTGTGCGACCTACAGTGCCTGTAACATACGAGTTGGAAGATTGCAGAGGACAGCGTGTGCAAGGAGGATTCTATGCAGAAGAGATTGTGAAAACCAAAGTACCCAGTGTTTTTGAAATTGCCAGAGTGCTGAGAAGGAAAGGTAATAAACTGTTGGTGCACTGGAAAGGATACGATCGCAGTCACGACTCTTGGATTGATAGAGCAGATTTAGTGTGATGAAGCCGGTTGTGCAAAGGAGTCACAGGTTCAATATAATTGACTTTGATCAAGTGGTGAGAGGCTGTGGTCTGACTGACCCAGAAATGAATGCAAAGAAACGTCATGGGCCTTTGTTCCCCAACCATATGCGCTGCATTATATGTGGACCGTCAGGCTGTGGAAAAACAAATTTACTGTTCAACATGCTTTTCGATCGTAAAGGAATCTCATTTTCAAACATCTATCTCTACTCAAAAACTGCATTTCAACCAAAGTATCAGCTACTGCGCACCATTATGGAAGACCTTGGACCTAAACTGAGCTACACCGAGTGTGACACATGTGAAGAGATACCTGCACCACATGAGTTGCCCGCCAACTCGATAATAATTTTCGACGATGTGATCTGTGAGCAACAGGAAGCCATCAGACGTTACTTTACCACTGGTCGACACAGTAACGTTGATGCATTTTATCTGGCACAGACTTATAGCCGTATACCAAAACAGTTGATACGTGACAATGCCAATTTTCTAATCATGTTTAAACAAGACGAACTGAATATGAAACATTTGTACAGAGATCATGTGGGATCCGACATGACCTTTGACGAATTCAGAAGAATATGCAATGACGTATGGTCATCATCTGCGCATGCATTCCTTGTAGTTGATCAGTCCTCAGACAAGAATAGAGGGCGCTACAGGAATGGCCTTGATACATTCTTAGTTGAAGCACAGCAGTGATTTCGCTCAGTCTAGCACTGAACGCCGAGTGAGACGGACGAGGAGATGAAGCAAACTGTGGAAGAGATTGCACCAACCATCATGGAGATTGTCAAGCTGAAGCGTAACATCAAGAGGAAGCATAGAGAGCTGACACTGGGCAGGGAATTGACAGAGGAGCAGCATGCAAAACATTTCAAGCCGCTTAGTGATCCACTTGCCAATATTGTTGAAACACTCAAATCTTCTAAACCACCGGCTCAACAACAGACACATCTAATGACTACACCATTTTTGGATGCACCCCGTATATTGCCTACACCGCCAACAACACCAGCCAGCAGCAGCACTCCCTATCCAGGAAGGATGAAGCATAGACTGCAATCACTGCCAGATATTAGAGAAGAGGAGTCACCAATCTTTGAAACATATGGAACAGGTGAAGGTGCAAGTCCAGCTGCAAGTACTTCGAGTGTTGCACGACAATTGTGGAAGCGTCAAGACATGGGTGATGACGATGATGATGAGGAAAACCTTAGTGTTGAGAAATTTCTCGATACTAGCAGTCATGTGGCACAACAAGCGTTGGCCCAATCTGATCTGGCTTCAAAACCAGTGGGGGAGTACATTATGCAATCAGTGCACAAGGACTTTAACTTTGATGATGCATTTGGACCGAAAGTGATAGACAACTTGTACTATCTAGGCAGTAAGCTGCTTACCTTTGGACCTAAAGGTAACAAGATTGTGCTGTCTAATCCTGCAGATGGTAGGATTGAAAAGACTTTCAGAGCTACACCAGGCCTTTGTGAGCTGGTTTTCATGAAAATGCCTGACAAAGGAAAAGTGAAGGTAGACGACTTGAACACCTATAAACTGCTTTTGGACTTTACCAATGTGTACCAAGAAAACTACAGTCCAAATGGTAAGATTGCAAACTATAACAATATCAAGTACAAGAGGACAATCAGAGATCTGATAAGAGGAGGAGAAGCAGTCAGTGGGAAAGGAGCCAAAGTTGCTGGAAGAGGACTGTTGGCACCTTTCAATATGGTTGCAAGTAATGGCAACAGGATTGAATATGTCTACTACAACGATCCCAACGAACTTGTGGACAGACTGAAGCTGTTGGATCAGTCTAAAGCAGTTGGCAACACTGGACATGAGAATGAAATCAACTCAATCTTGGAAGAGTTGGAGGAAGGCGGTTACATAGTTGGTAAGCCTGCACACACTATATAAGGCAGCAATGTTGCATTGATGGGCAGTAAGTCTCTCGAGAGCAGACATGAATTCTTTGGGAAACATCAATGCCCGTCATAGGCGTATGATCAATTTGGCAAATCCACGCAGCAATCGTGATGCTGTGAATCTGATTACATGTAGAGATATAATGTCATTTCATTTGCCAAAGAGAAGAGATCCCGATACATTGCAATTAATGACAAGCCTTAAGAAATCAATACTGACGGATATGCAAGATCCAATTCAACCTACAGATGGAGTGAACAAACAGTATTTGGAGAAAAGGATGGATGAACATTCAAAGGATGTGGTTGAAAAGTGTCTCACTGTCATGTTGGATGTTAGTTCGTCAAGTGAAAACCGCAATTTGACTAAAGAACAATTGAAGGATAAAATGTTAAAGCTTATGGGAATCTCCAAACCGTCTAAGGGTATAAAATGAGATGACAAGGCCGCTGATCGACATAAGATGACTGTATGCAGAGGTAGACGGAGGTATCGAGGAAGAGGAGTACTTTCAGCAATCACAAACGCAGCGGGTACAATAGTCAACAAAGCGATAGACATACTGCCCGTAGAACTTCATCTTCCCGGCTACCAGTACTGTGGACCAGGTACAAAGCTTGAAAAACGATTGGCAAGAGGTGATCCAGGAATCAACAAACTTGATCAGGCCTGCAAGCAGCATGACATTGCCTATTCGAGGAATAGCGATACAAGGAACAGAGCAGCAGCAGACAGAGATTTGGCTGAACGGGCTTGGAGTGTGGCAACATCTTCAGACGCTGGATTGGCAGAAAGAGCTGCAGCATTAGCGGTGACCAACATCATGAAGGCCAAGGCAAAGTTTGGAGGAGGAGCGAAGAGGAGAGCTGCACAGAAGAAGAAGAGAACTACAGCGGCTTCCAGGAAAAGGAGTGGTAGAGGTCTGTACCTGAGACGTCAGAAGACGGGAAACGGGGTGCGTCGCCGTCAATGTGGCGGCAGAAGATGATTGTTGCTCTACCTGACCGAGCGCTAACAGATGCCGACCTCTACAAGTACGCCTGCCGTCTCAAGCTGAAGAAATTTCGAGGAGTTTTCATGCGAGATGCTCTACCAACCAATGGACCACTGGATCAAGAGTGTGGCATCATCAACCTGGACCAAAGTGATGGAGCTGGCACACATTGGGTGTGCTATGTGAAGAAGAAGGATGGCATCGTTCGCTACTTTGACGGATTTGGCAATTTGAGACCACCGCAGGAGTTTATCGACTACATGCACAGAGGATCGAGTCCAGCAGCAAGGATCGAGTACAACTACGACCAGAAGCAAGAGGATCTCTACTCTCATATATGCGGACATTTATGTTTAAAGTTTTTGCTTGATGAAAATAAATAACAATGTACAACAATTGTCTTTTCATTTCTCCCACCCACATAGTATAAAGGTTCTAGTCTATACTCTTATCAAGTCATTGTGTAATAGTACACTGAGCAGTCAAGACCATGATGCTCTGCTTTGGAGGTAGAACCTCAATATTGAAAAGTGAATTTTACCCGCCACTTGATACAAGCAATGGCGAATGGGAAATTGGACTCATCAGCTTTACTAGCTGCAACTCTATACCAAATGTTGAGAATGGCTACAACAATGCACTACATTTCCTGGCTCCAAAAGTGGACCAGAAGGACGACTATGCAATGACTCATGAGGAAGTTACAGGTAAAGTGTTTGCTCAGCAGTTGTTTAGTGATACTGCTAACCATGGTACTCAAAGGAAGCCTAGAGCTGCCCAGGCTGGAGGAGAAAAAGCTCCAGTATTGGTTTGGCAAAAGGTAGTATTGCCAGAAGGTAGTTTTGAATTTCAAACAATTGCCAACCTGCTGGAGGCAAGGATGAAGAAACGTGGAGTCAAGTTTCAGATGGCTGTGGACCCATCGACCTTGAAATGTTTAGTATTATGTGACGCCATGTTGGACTTTAGACAACCTGATTCAATAGGAAAGCTGCTGGGATTCGACCAAGTTGTAGAAGCTAAAGTCGAGACTAGAGGTATCACGACAGTGCAAATCAGTCGTCCCAATGTGCTGCGTATAAAGTGTAACATTGTGAGTGGATCCTACTCAAATGGAGTCAAGGATCACGTGATCTATGAGTTTTACCCAGATGTTGATCCAGGGTATAAAATGAGTGTGACTGTACAAAATGTCATCTATTTACCGGTAGACACCAAGCAGATTGGTAGCATTACATTGGAGATTGTTGATGAGAACGGACGTCTGGTGGACTTTAGGGAGGAACCGATAAACATAACCTTACATTTGCGACAACAACCCAAGTGATGGTGCTATTATTTGGCAAGTGGAATCAAGGATTGGATGTGGAAGCAGCAATGTCCCCCATGGAGGTGGTAGAACAAAAGTCTATTAATAGGGCACCATTTGTGAAAGACGTCATTCAACCATTGGACTCTGTGGTGTTAACATCGAGCAGCATCAAATATCTGCAGAAGAAAGGCTATCAAGTTGTAAGAGGAGGAAGACGACGACAACACTGAAAAATGGGAGTTTTGGATGTGACAAGGGCTGGCCCTTCAGCGGAGAACAGCATCACTGGCTATGAATATCATTCTCATGCACCGTATACTACAGGCTTTGGTGCCAACGATGAGATTCGGATAGCAATTCAGCAGCAGGACATCTATACACTGCCATCGGAGAGCTATCTGCACATGGAGTACAAGGTGACCAATGCAGCAAATGCAACCTTGGGAGGCTCACCTTGTGTTTCTGGATTCTTTGCCCACCTGTTTTCGGAAATACGCTACGAGATCAATGGAGTTATAGTGGACAGCATACGTAGCCCTGGCATTGCCAGCCTGATGAAGAATGCCATGACCTTTGAGCGGGAAGAACAGCTTAAGATGGATGGAGCCGGCTACAGATATGATGCCCAGGCAGGGTTTGGCACGTTTGATGCCAATGGTGCCAACACAACCATCATGAATGTGCCACTTAGATACCTGTTAGGCTTTGCTGAGGACTATAGGCAGATTATGCTGAATGTGAAACAGGAGCTGGTGCTGAGACGCAGTGCTGACACTTTAGACTGTTTGAATACAGCAGGCAAGGTCACAATTGAGAAACTGGTGTGGAGGATGCCCTATGTAGAGGTGTCTGATGAAGCTAAATTGCGTCTGCTGAGACTGGTGCAAAACAACACGCCCATCTCAATGCCATTCAGACATTGGGAACTGTACGAGTATCCATCTTTGCCACAGACCACAAAACATACGTGGACTGTCAAGTCGACTACTCAGCTGGAGAAGCCAAGATACATTGTGATTGGACTGCAGACTGGAAGAAGAGGAGCGGCTACTGTGAATAGCTCATACTTTGACTTGTGCAAAATGAAAGATGTTCGAGTGTTCTTGAACAACAAGTACTATCCGTATGAAAGCATCAATGGTGACGATAACCAAGTGTACAATATGTATGCAGCATTCAATGGAGTCTACAATCGTGATGACGCTCGAGCAGGCAACCCACTTTTTGAGAAACATGCTGTGCGGGATGGTAAGATGTTACTGTTTCCCATTGACTGTTCACGTCAAAACGAATCACTCAAGACGGGAAGCATTGACATCAGAGTTGAGTTTGAAGCAAGTGACAACATTCCAGGAAATACACATGCCTATTGTCTGCTGATACATGAAGTGGTTAAGGAGTATCAGCCAATGACCGGTCTTGTTCAATCAGCCTAGAGAGAGAGTGGTGGAGGATATAAAGGCGGTCAGCAAGCAGCAGTATGCTCATAGTTGCAAGAAGCATCGAGTGAAGCAGTCATCATGTCCAGGAGAGTTCTACGCTTTTTGGATGAGGAGGAGGGGGAGTTGCCACCCAGCGATGGAGAGGATGTTGTGGGCTGCTGCCCAGGCTACTACACTCAACATGAGACATCGTTGATGAAGGACGCTTCTACAAGTACAACCGACCTCAACCAGGCTTCCACTGATGATGACGACGAAGATGGCATCACACCAAGCAGGGCTACAGAACTTTTTGGACCAATACCAATCTACTTGATGGACTTTCAAGGCTTTGAGGGATTGAATAACCAGTTTATTGTCAAGGAGATGGCAATATTGGAACGTGACGATGAACATCATGTGTTGACTCACCACTACTTTTTCAAGTCACCATACCCGGACATTTTGCTGAAAACAAGCGGCCTGGTTGAAAGCAATCAATTACAAAGAGCTAAACATGGACTGAGATGGTCGGGCAATGGAGCCGGCCAAACACACCTCTCATATTCGGCCTTGAAGCAAATTGTATGTGACACAGTTGGAAGATGGCTGCACGAGAACAGTGAATCGGGACGGCCAGTCAAGATCTTGGTATATGGATATGAGAAGATTTGTCTGCTGGAAACGCTACTGCAGCTGAACAAAAAGGAAAATGTGGAGTACGTGGACCTGAGTTCGCCCTACCTATTCCATGAGACGCCCAACTTGGAGGTGCTGATGAAGACTACTACAGTCTACTGCCCAGAACATTACCTGCTCGACTTCTTGGAGACTGTGAAGATGAAGCTGGCTGGTGACAATGGAGGACAAGGACGCTTGGATGTACCGCCATTTTGTGCGCTCAATGTAGTAAACATCCTGCACAATTGGATCATGCAAGCATTACAAAGAGATAGATATTTTTGTCGAAGTTTATTTTTGTCAATAAAGAATGAAATGTGAATATTGTGTCATCATTTACCCCACCACCTCTAGTATTTAAGAGCCTGCTGCTGCTCAGTATAGTTTAGTTTAACACCTACAGTCAAGATGATCTCAAGGATTTTGAGCTCAAGGGCAGCCGAGACACGCTTGAAGGCGGCAGTCATGGATCTAGAAGCTGAGCTACTGCGGCGGCAAGACAGCTTGAGCATGGACAATTTTCAACTTGAATCTGGGCATGCAGAGTCATGTGACGTCAGCTCTGAGAATATCCTTGAATGTGATTGTACTCGTCTCAGGAGACTACGCTATGCTGTCATCGATGCAGTACCTAGTCAAGGGTTTATACAATGGGTCAGAGACAAAGACGACTTCCCAGGTGAAAGATTTTGTCCAGGTCCACAATCTGCAAACTTCAACCGTACTAGTGTCAATTCGTTCCTGAAAGATATCTACATGGGCATTGCATCGTATAAGGAGGATAAGAAGCAACGGTCTCCAGCATCATATGTGGATAGACTGCCATTCATGGTGACAGCCTGTTTTGATAATCATTGGAGAGTGCCATTAGACACAATATACAAGTTAAAGAATAGCTTGGTAGCCATAATGGACTTGCGTTCAGTGCCTGGATGGAGGAACAAGGATGTTAAGCTGGAGATTGATTTCAACGACAGCGATGAGACTTGGTGGTGTGACTTTGAGTGCGGTGACCAGAGTCTATCTTTGGTTGGCAGAAGAAGGATTACATTTGCCGGCTTTGACTACAACTCTATGGATGGACGTGTCAGATGCATTAGGATTGAGGATGGTCAATCAGGCGATCCTGCTCTACTGGTATCAATTCGTAAAGCTGAGCAACATCCTAGATTATGGCCGCCAGGTGATGTGACCGATGGCGTGGGCCGTGTAAAGGAATCTCTTAATAGGTCGGCAGAGACCTATGGTGTTACCAGAGACTTTGAAAGGGGCAATATTGTAGCCAATTTCTATGTATTGTTTCATACTTGAGATTGTTTAATAAATAATGTATTGTAAGATTATATACTTTTCTTTTCAACCTTTTTTCTTTGAAGCAACAGTGCACTAGGTGAACACTTGGTGTAAACTTTTAAGCCTAAGTGAGCACTAGGTGAACACTTGGTGAACACTTAGTGATCACTAGGTGAACACTTGGTGTACACTTTTAGGCCTAAGTGAGCACTAGGTGAACACTTAGTGAACACTGGTGATCACTAGGTGAGCACTAGGTGAACACTAGGTGAACACTTGGTGTACACTTGTAGGCATAAGTGGACACTGAAACCATGGTAGGGGAAAATGAATAACAAATCAGTTGCAGATGTCACACTTTTATTTTTTTTCATTCATTATTCTTTAATCAATTGGATTCTATGGGTTCTCCCAGCAGGATGGCACATGAATTTATATGATTTCATGTCGACGGTTCCTACAGCAGGGACGAATTTGAAGGTGGTCCTGCAGTATGACTCTGGAAGTATAACCCATATGTGTGCGTTGTCGGAATCCAGTGTGACTGCCACCTTTTCACCATATTTTGTGGTGACTCTCTCTGCGCTGATCATTTGGTACATGTGCCCTGGCTCGAGATCTTTCATGGATACGAGGTCTAGCGGCTTTTGGGATGCAATTGTGTTGTAGATGGCGTCAGCGGCATCATTAGTGGATGACATCTGAAAATGAACAGGTATTAGCATAATCTTACAGTCAGCATTGTGGGTCAGCCATTCATGTGGATGAGATTTCATGCAGTAGATGAATGTGATTTCATGCAGTAGATGAATGAGATTTCATGCAGTAGATGATATCATGGTTAGCCATTTGAGGTTAGATTTCATGCAATAGATGAATGATAACATGGTTAGGCATTAGATTTCATGCAATAGCTATGGAGGTTAGATGATCTAGCAAGAGACAAATACTTACTGTTATTGAGTCTTTAGCAGGATTCACTGTAGAAGCTAGCAGTCGTTTGCTGAGATACTATGGATCTATAAGCCAGAGGTCCTCTATATATACTTGGTAACCGGATCTCCCCAAGGTCAACTACGCTCCCACCTATTTCTTGTACAGCCATAAATTAGTTGCATACGTTTTTCCTGGATGGCGCCAAGGTCAGTAATGCTGCACACAGACATGTTTTTTCCTGCTTCATTGGTATGGCGCCAAAGGCAAGTGATTACGTAATGCATAATGTTGCGCAATTACTTGTTTTTCCTGCATTGGAATGACGTCATACAAAATGTCAAGGCCGGTAGGCTAGTGAGGCGGGGTATTGGATGGGATCCTTATAGGTTATAGTCCAGCAAACTCCCACATGCCCCTCCCCACATGCTCCCATGTATGATTAAGTCTAGAGATCATTCTTTATAGTCCAGCAAATTCCCCCCATGCCCCTCCCCACATGCCTCATGTATGACTAAGTCTAGAGATCATTCTTTATAGTCCAGCAAATTCCCCAGATGCCCTAGCCCCAGAATATGACTAAGTCTATAAATCATTCTTTATATGTTATAGTCCAGCCCCACCCAAGGCCCCTGACCTTGGCCTATCAGTATTGAATATGCATAGTCATGCTATGGGCTACCTAAGTGGATCCCAAACTATTGAGTCATGCATGAGCAGACACAACTGGAATGAGAAGGCCGGGGCCACATGATGGATGTATGGGTCTCTCTCATTGAAACTGATCCATTGGAATTTTTACGGATGTTCTGACCACTTTTAGGGAGCGGGGAGCCATTTTTTTTTGGGCGAATACTCATGCCAGGCCCCCACCCAAGGCCCCTGACCTTGGCCTATCAGTATTGAATATGCATAGTCATGCTATGGGCTACCTAAGTGGATCCCAAACTATTGAGTCATGAGCAGACACAACTGGAATGAGAAGGTTGATGATGTAGGATCTCTCTCTCTCTTTCTCGTTGAAACTTATCCATTGGAATTTTAGGGAGAGGAGAACCACTTTTAAGGGGGTCATCTTTCGGGTAAGGGGGGACCTTTTTTAGGATGAGGGGTCCACATTTAGGGAGAGGGGGACCGTTTTTAGGATGAGGGGATCACTTTTCGGGCAAGGGGGAGCACTTTAAGGGAGAGGGGAACCGTTTTTAGGATGAAGGGGTCAACTTTTCGGGAGAGGGGGGGGGCCACTTTTTGGTCATAGGAGTCATTTTTCGGGTGAGGGGTCCACTTTTAGGGTGAGGGGTACCATTCTAAGGATGAGGGGTACCATTTTTGGGAAAGAGGAACCACTTTTTGGGGTAGGGGGTCCACTTTTAGGGTGAGGGGAACCGTTTTTAGGATGAGGGGTTAACTTTTAGGGCGAGGGGTACCATTTTTGGGCTAGAGGAACCACTTTTTGGGGAAGGGGAACCATTTTTCGGCAGAAGGGGTCCACTTTTAGGATGAAGGGGTCTACTTTTAGGAAGAGGGGGGTCACTTTTAGGGAGAGGGGGGCCACTTTTAGGAAGAGGGGTCACTTTTAGGACAGGGGTCCACTTTTAGGACAGGGGGGTCCACTTTTCGGGGAAGGGGGGTCATTTTTCGGATGGGAGGGGCAACATTTAGGGTGAGGGGGGGCCACATTTAGGGTGAGGGGGGTCATTTTTCGGGTATAGGAACCATTTTTCGGGTGAGGGGACCATTTTTTGAGAGAGGGGGGGGGGCATTTTTCGGTAGAGGGGGGTCACTTTTCGGGGGAGGGGGGCCACATTTAGGGAGAGGGGGGCCACTTTTTGGGGGAGGGGCCAATTTTTGGGGGATTTTTGGGGGAGGGGGAAGGGGGGAGGTGGAGGGGGGTAGAGGGGAGGGGGAGGGGAACATTTTGCAGGGGGAGGGGGAGGGGCATGGGTGGAAGGGGGGGGGGTGTGCCAGAACCGGTAAAATTAACCTACTGTCGGAAGTAGCAGATAGCAACTGGATAAGACGATCGACATCTTGTCTTACTTTTCTCTCACAAGCCTTCCCTCCTTCTTCCTTTTCTTCTTCATCTTCTTTGTCTTCTTCTATCAGCCTCCACTGAAACGTAATGCTAATAGCGAAGTACGCTCGCGCTTCTTCATCCAGCCCCAAACATATTTCAGACCGTTTTATTAGCTTGCCTCAAAGTGCTCTAATGTTATGAAACGCATGATGAAAAAAGTTCGCTGCCTGATTCTCACACCCGTAACTCTCAATTTGTTCAAACTTCTCGTTTATAAGAAGTTGAGGGCAATTTCAAAGTGTTTAGCTTATGAAGATCGCATTAGTGGGCGGAAAATATCGATCAAATATACACAAAGAAGTAGAAGAGTTAGTTTCTTTTCATCATTTCTTACTACATTGGATGTTTGATCATTTTAACTTAAGTTCTAGTAATTGCTCATTAAAGAAAGCCAGGGGCGAATGGAGAGAATATAATAATAATAAATAATAATAATAATATTTATAAAGCAAGTATTATTTTATACATTACAAACATCATCATTACATATCACGATATACAGTATCTACAAATAGCATACAAAACTGCGTAACTGAGAGCCCCTTAGGTAGTCCTGTTTGGGGTCCTTCCAAATTAATAATTATAAAATATATGAAAGAAAAAATGTTGTTACCAACAAATATACCCCAGATTCTCAACTGATACTAAAAAACCTTCATTTGTATTTTTTCGGAATGATGACTTTTTTCCGGTGATATACCTTCCCCCCTCCAAATATTTTCCCACTTGATCACCCTCTCCGAGAAAAATGCCTAGATTCGCCTCTGGTGAAATCTATAGGCCTACAGTATTCTATTTAGTCTCTCAGGTGCTATTATAATTTTTTATCATGCATTGACGATGCAATGACAACAATAAAAAGGAAAACTTGAAAAGTATATTATAAAAGTTTGATGATAAGAGAAGAATATGGATCTGGAACAGTTTCTGGTTTGCCCTCGTAACATCAAGTATACTTTTTGTGATAAACGGAACATGAGTGAACGCCAAGAAAGCTTTGAGAGTGATTAGGCCAAGGGTGGTTGCTGTAGAACATAGCTGAGTTCACAGAAACTGTCAGATATTTCGCCCGTTCTCCGGACAGTAGTAGGTACACCCTAAGGAAAGAAATTTCACTGCGAAAATGCAGTACTAAAACGGAAGAGGTAGTTTAAGAAGCTGCTAGAGATGAAGAAATAAAAGGGAAGTCAGTGAATAGAAATCCCAAGGAAGATAGAGGAAGAAGCAAGAAGAACGATAAGAGGAAATGAGCACTAGTGGACGTTATGCAGAATCAAAGATAAGATTGAATGGAGCATTCTGGATTTAATAAGCGTATAGTATAATAATCGTTTGGCTTTTATTGGTGGGAAGACCCACCTCGGCGTTTGAGCCATGTTATAGGGACCTACTATTTTAGGTTATCACGACCACCGGGTAATAAAACTTATAACATCAGGTCATTGAAACACTGTCACCCATCCAACCGCAGACTTGAGCGCTCGTAACTGAGCATAACGATCACATGAACACCGCGTAACCAATCACCATCCTTCCTTTGTAGTGTCAAAGGTAATATTGTGGGAAAGATCCATAATGAATAATAAGACTTGAAGTTGTCACAACCGCATTTATTGGAAACCGTGAGATACTAGTTTCGTTTGTTACCCCATTATCAATCTTAAACAAACTTGTGATTGTGACACATTCAAGCTATATTACACATCAATCACCTTCCTTTAATACAGTAATTATTTATTAGTGAATGATTTCATTTTGTACAGTTTCATGAAAAACTGACAAACCGTGCCGAACAGTTTAACTTATATGTACAAAATAATAAGCGTATGGCTTTTAATGGTGGGGAGACCCTTATGGGTAGTTCCACCTCGCCGTTTGAGCCATGTTACGGGGAACATGGTGAACCTACTATTTTAGGTGTGTTCCGAACCTAATAAAGCTTGTAACATCAAGTCATTGAAGCACGGTCACCCATCCAAGCGCAGTCTTGAGCGGTACAAAATATATATTCTCAATGAATGAAATTCTTCGAAAGATCTAGGGATTTCTTATTCACTGACTTCCTTTTTATGTCTGAATCGTTTCAATTAATCTATTATGCACTCATCCATTGCCACGTGTACACACAGAATTCGTAGAGACTCATCCAAAGCTATTCATCACAGAAAACATCCAATTAATTTCTTACCTGGTACTAGGTAGGAAACGATAAGTCTCTCGTTTCCCTCTGGTGCGAAAAGGAAAGTAATTGGGTATTGTTCGGCTGCGCTAGCGAAGCGAAAGTCGCGTTCGATTTGCGTACACACGCCAAGACGCGCACGTGGCACGTGTAAACATTGTCGAAGGAATTTAATCGTGAAGGTAGGTGAGAGGCTGCTTCTAAATGCTTGTATTGTCTTTTTCGGGGTTCCATGGTTCTTCGAACCATAAACAGTTTTATACGAGACAGCCTTTGTGCTTTCCAACGATTTCATTATCAAGGAAAAGTGGGTGGCAAGTCTGGATGCCAACAAATCTTCCCGAATAGTTTTATCGGTGAGCAAAATAGAGTCACGAGATAATAGAGGCAGTAACTCACCCAACTATTCAGACGATGGCCCGTCTTACTCGTTGACGGCAAAGGGATGAATCACTGCTTCCTTCTCCCTTTCTCCCCTATCTATTTACCACACTCTTTCTCACTTCCTCTTGTCCTGTCTTTCAAGAGAGACTGCCAGTCTGTGGCGTTGTTTGACCCAATTTAAACGGGACAATCTCGGGCACCGAGGAAGCCTTTCAGCGAATTAAATCAACAAGACAAAAGGCAAAGTCAATATGCCTCTGGCAGTGGGATTGAGCCGGATTATTTCCATTGAAAATACGTGGATAATTCGGTTGGCTGAAAAAACAAGAATTATTAGTGTGGATCTAGTACTTTGTCCTCGATAGCTTTTAGAACTAGCTTCTGTTCTGATTCCAATAGTTTTTGGCTGGAATGAATTGTAATAAAAACTTTATTATAATTGAAAATATATTGATACCTAAATAGAATGACTAGATACTAGATGACCATGAAAACTGTCAAATATTGGATAAGTTGTATGCAATTCTGAAAAATGAATGAATATTTCAAAATTAAAATTTAAAAATAAATAATTATTTTTGGATAATCAATTGTTTACATTTATCATAAATGATCTTCAGATATTGGATATCAACATCAAACAAACCCACGAAGCATCAATAATAATGATAGTCTCAAGGGCGGCCTAATATTGTGGTGCGTCACAAATTAATTTTTTGTCGACCTTTTGTACGAATTTTTCTTCCTTACATGTTTCATTTCACCCTCACTTATAGATGAGTCTTGTTGAGAAACCAACTACATATATAGAAGCAAAAAGGTCGACATTGCCTTTTTTCTCTTTAAATTTTGAAGGTGGCTTTCTATATATGTGAAAAAACACCATCCAATAGCAAGCCTCCATCTTGGTCAGCCTTGAATTCTATTAGCAAATAGTATTAGCTCATGTAGGGTAGCTGACAGGACTAAAGCTGCTTTGTATTTGAGTTATAGTTCGATCGATCTTGAGGCACTGTCCCTGAATAACGATGCTATAGAATCTCGTTTAAACGCTATAAATGTAGTTTTGACAATATTATCAGTAGGCTATTTATGAATATTACTAATGCTAAGAAGATATGACAGTATCGTTGTAGATCTGACAGTATCGTTGTATATATATATATATATTTTTTTTGAGGATGAAGCCCACATAGGTCTGATACCTGTGCGTGGGTAATGAGTTGGATGATGGTGATTTATGAGTTGGACCTACAGTTTTAGGTGGGTTCCGAACCACCGGGAAGTGATTTTATATATATTTTGTATATCTGAAGTATTGTATTCAAAATCATTGAATTTAAAGGATGTTATGGAAACGAAATAGGTATAATACCACAATACCAGTAGTTATTCTATACTAGTATCCGCAGCATACTTGGAACATTTATGTCCGGTTTCTCAATTCGTACAGTCAATCATTTACTAGCTTTTGATTCAATAGCGACCCCTAGGGCTTGTTTTATACATTACCCACAGTCAGGTAGCCGGTGTCGTTTACCCGGCATGATTGCATTAAATAAATAAAATAAAAAATAAATAAATTTTTTATTCAACCAATCAAAATCAAAATGTACAATGCATTTTCATATGACACAATGATATTTCAAAATGCAAAATATATAAGCACCCTATACAATAAAATAAATAAAGTTTTATTTTTAAATAAGCAAATAAAACCTCCCATAAATAAATGAAAAAAATTAAAATTAAATAAAATAAAGTTATGGAATATTCAAAATCAAAATAAATATAGGATATCAAACTAATAATTATTTTAAAATGAAAAAAAAAGATGGTTCTTTCTTTTTTCCACACTCGCTATTCTTGTATCATATGATTTCAAAAATCGGGTACGTATAAAGCACAATGTCCCTACAGCTGGATGAACAACAATGGTTACCCAACTGCCGCAGGTGTGTGTGAAACAAGCCTTAGGGCCGCTATTGAATCAATGGCTATTCATTGATTTACTGGACGACTGAGAAACCGGACATGAGTTGGATAAAGTTGAATTTGTAGATTTTATCATACTCGATTTTAGATTGATTTTTCCATCATTTATTCTTTCTCCTTTATAGAGGCATTTAACGCTTATTAGTAGAGGAGAATATGGTGCTTAAACTCCAGATTTAAAGTGTATGTTTGAATTAGTTGGAGAGTTCATCTTTTATTTTTTTTTTTTCTTAATTAATATAATTTCTTAATGGTAAAATGTTTTTATTTGATTTTTAGTTGTAATCTTTTTCTCTCTTTGCTTTTTATTATTATCTATTTTTTCACTATTTGCATGCAAATTGTTTGTAAAAATTTGTTTGGTTTAATAATATTATTTATTTGTAAAATTTAATATGCATTGAATGGGCACATGCTGAAAAACCTACGGGTTTAGCAGGACCCGAAATTGTAATAATGATTTATTTTCAATAAAATTGATTGATTGATTGATTGATTGAGTTTTAACCTAGCTTTTCTTTTTTCCACACTCACTATTCTTGACCAGAACAATCAGGACCTCCTCCTACTCTACAGATTTGACCCGATCAAGCAAACATCTAGCGGAAAATAGCGTCGCTTTTCTCTTATCTTCTTTGAGTCAATATCATTTTATTATTGCTCAATATACTTCAAGAGTTTTCATGTAACAAAAGTCCAATTTGCATGAGATCAGGTCAAAATGAAGTCGTAGAAATCGACCTCTGTATGTGATTTAAAGCAGATGCTACTCTTCTGTTTCACGTTTTGTTTTCCTCTTGGTTTCAAGAGATTCGACAACAATCAAAGCATCTCTTCAACTCATTTTATCCGCCGATTCTTTTCTGCCTTCCTTATTCCTACTTTTTGTACCTCATATCTTATCTGCTTTGGGTGGAAGCTCTATTTTCCCACATATATTATTCATTCAGCTACCGTAGCCAGAGATTCTTTTCGTTCACTCTCCATTTTTTCTCCTTTCCTCCTCCTCTTCCTCTTCTTTACCCTTCTACCGTCATTCGCCAGAAACGTACCTTCTACCGATATCTGATAGTCATATCCGAGGCATAAAACCGTAGTGAAACAGCCTCCGCCCCACCTCTACAGCCCACTACACAAGCCGCTAAGGCTTCAGATAATGATAAGAATTTGTTTATCCAGGTCCCCATCCTGTGCAAAACAGCGTCATATCATATAGGCCAGCTTCCTCTTTCCTATCACGTAGCTACATGAAAATTTCTACCGTGATGATAAATTTGTCTCGAATATAGACGTTACATTTCACTTACCACTCACGTTTTTCAATAATTCAGGAGAAAGCTTCCTTCGTACACGTTGCAATTGAAAATCCATTTTTTTCTCACTAGATCACTCGCCGTGAAAATAAATAGTTTATTATTACTTCCAGTATTCAATGCCCAAATTATAATTTTACTATGTAGCCCAGTTGGTTGGAGCGCTTGTCTATAATAAGATAAGGCTCTGGCTGGCTTCGTTTCCTGCAGCCTTGGGCTCGAATCTCATTCAGCCATGGATGTTTCTCATTATTCACCCATTCACCTCATTACCCACGCACAAGTCTCCAAACTCATGTGGGCATCATCCGCAATGAAATATATATGTACTCCTAGAAATCATTTTCAGATTCTCACATCGGAATAATCTTGAAAAAAATCAATATTCTGTATACATTAATGTTGAATGTAATCGGAATGTTTGGTTGGATACTGCATCATGAATTTATAACACAAAAATTTGTACATTTTACAGCTAGTACTGGATAAAGCTAAATTTACTTATTACAAATTTACTTGTACCACAGACGACTAAAGACAAAAGCTCAACATTTCATCAAACAATGTCGGGCTTATTTTTTTGATCATCTCCTACTATTCATCCGATTGCTTATTTTGTTTTTCCCCAAGAGAAATTTCTTAATAATTCTTCTGATAAGTCTAAATTTCCTCCTTGTCGTCTCTTTTATTAGTTACATTTGAATGTACAGGTTCCTAACCTTAAAAATGGAAAATATGGAATATCCTATTATCTCGATTAATTCCACTGCTATTACTCAACTTGGTCGTAGCTTTCCTGATTTTTTCTACTTTCCACTCTTTCTTCTCTTTCTTATTTTCGCTTCTTATGGTTCAATTAGAATAATAAGATACCTTATTTCTGTCTTCCACTATCTCTAAAGTTTCATGTTTGCTAATATATTATTTACCTAGTTCACTACTTGAGGAATTCTATTAGTCCACCCACACCTACTTTGTTCCCTAGAACTTATATATCAGTTCAAAATTTATTTATTTCCCAATACAATGAGAAAAAACATAAAAGAAACAAAAGTCATTCTTGAAAAACAGTTATTTTAAACAACCAGATAATACCTTATGCAAATGAGACCAAAAACCTTGGAATGACGCTTGATGACAAGCTAAGATGGAAAAGTAATGTCAAGAAAAAGAGAGATGAGAGCTCATCTTCAGGTATAGTAAAATGTACTGATTGATAGGAAGGCATTCAAGCCTATCAACCTACAACAAAATTCTACTATATAAATAAATCCTGAGGCCTGTCTGGTTGTACGGTGTCCAACTCTGGGGTTGTACTGCAGAGAGTAATAATGGCATCATTCAAAGGTTTCAAAATAAGTTTTGCGACATTCTGTTAATGCTCCACGTTACATCAGAAACTATGTAGAAGAGACCTGCAAGTGGAGACAGTCAAAGAAATGATTGAAAGATCAGCGAAGTCCTATGAAGAGGCTCTGCATTACCACCAAAATGTTGAAGCAATCCAGCTCCTGGACAATTCAACATCAGTGAGGAGACTGAGATGAAAGAAGCCAACATACCTGGTGTGACAGTGTTCAGTAGTGCTCAGTGGAAGTCATTGAATTTAATAGTTGAAATGTGAAATATGTCATTAAATTCAAACATGAAGAACTATTGAGGTTTTTCTGTCAATAACTTCAAATTTAATATTTTAGGCTAGACTGATCGTTAGTCCTAGTACTAGTAATAGTTATATTAGATTAAAAAAATTAATGAAAAACATCAAAACAAAATTACTAGGAATAAAAACACTAAATTGGCAGTACTAGCAAAGCAAGCTTAACGCTAGCAATGAGTTCATAAAACTAAAACATACACCATATCTAATACATTCTTTTAAAAACGTGGATTGATACACGGTTAACCTTTTTATCTCCCAATATCTCAACATTCTTGCAGCGGTCCCTGTTCCCCGGTCCTCCACTTGAGGTGTCCTATCAGTACCCCTACTTAATCTCCTAGAAGTTGTATCAAATATATCCTTTTAAACGTGGATAGATACTCGTGGTTCTCCAGAAACCAGCGAACTTATTGAAGAATCTCTGATCAACATCTCATGATTAAGTCATTCGCCTCAATTAAGCAAAAAATCATTGATATGTTTGTGTTGCAGGTGGATGATAGTGCGATCAGGACGTTTCCCGAGCAGCGTCCGTCGCAGGTGACCGTGCAGCTGAGCTTCCAGGTGAAGGAGGAGCACAGGGACCAGCTGGAGCTCACCTGTCTGGCCACCATTCCCGGATTCATGGGCCACCATGCTCGCCACTCACAGTATGCTGACCACAGAATGACTACTGTTTCAGGTCAGCCACTCACTATTGTTATTTGGTTCCGAATTGTTGACTGAACGAAGAGAGGTCTCTGTTTCAAGTCGACCGTTTCGTATTTGTCTGTCTGTTTGTAACGCATGTACGGCTAAACGCGTAGACTAAATTCAATGTAATTTCACATAGATCTTCCTTCAAGAAATACCAAGCGATGTATGTGTAAAGATTTTCGAAATTTGCTTAAATTTAAGGATATTTAAAATGAGAAAGAGAAAGGCACTTAGGTCTTCTTCTATAGGGAACATGTGATTTTTTAAATGTGCTTCTCCATCATATGCAATAGGAACCAGATTTAAAGACAGCCCTTGGGGCCCTCATTCAACTGGTTGAGCCTTCATATGAATTAAGTTATCATTCATAAGAATATCATATTTCTTTAAGAGAAACAAATTATTTATAATATTTCAATTAAGTATAAAAAGTGATTACTAAGTAAATGGTAATTATACAATTTTAATAAATTAATATTGTTGTATAAATTAAATCATCAGAGCTGTGAAATCTGATTTAAACAATCAGCTGTCTGGAAAATAGAAACACAGCCTTGGTGATGTAAAACAGACTGACTTTTTGTGGAAGACAGACATAAAATAGACTACGAAAATTGAATCAAGGGTGAGGTCTGATAATTGTGTTTAATGTTGCAATGGTGATTATCATTGAGTAATTCGATACTCTGTGCAAGCACCCTTATTCTTGGGCGTGAGGTCTGCTGTTCACAGAACTACTAGTAATGATTACGTTAAAACAGTCGATCCTAAAGAGGAAAATATCCATGATGGTTGAAAACCATGATAGCATTTTCAATCCTTTTCGTTATTAATCATAATTTTAGTTAGTGATTAAGAAAATCTATGCTAACAATATTGCTAATACTTGCCTGATCCCTCTATGTATCAGCTTGTTCTATGGCTTCTTCGATGAAGGTTGAATGTAAGATTGGACACCACACCTGAAATAACAATCAAAGCACAATAATTGTATAATATTATAAAATTACAATTCGAATATAGCTATTTTTTAAATACAAGTATAAAGTTTAATTATTATTTTCCAATATTATTTTTAAGTTCAACTATATTTTTTTGTATATTTCGCACCTAGGGCCGAAAATGTGTGTTTGCCGGTTCGATATCGCGGTTTTCAAGTTCGAGACCCGGCAAAACATTTTTGCCCGTGTTGCGAAAACTATTTTTCGCCACACCACAAAAAAAACAAACAAATCAACAATGTTAAGTTGGCAATTTTGAAAGCGAAATTTTAAGGCTATGGTACTAGCAAGAATACAATGTTGTTCAGGTTATGAAAATATCGTATTCTATTGTTTGATATCAAAATTACGAAACATACAGGATAGTACATATCAAGTTATGAAACAATAATTTATAAAATATAATACTACGATATATATAGCATATTACCATAATATTATGTGATCATCTCTCTATGATTTGTGTGATCGGACACGATCAGCTGTCATTCAAGGTCATTTTCTTTTCCGCTCTAGGGCGGTAAACGTTTACAGACCTCGTCGGAAACCGAACACTTTCGGCTTACATATGACGCACGAAAAACAGCTCATTACGTCCTAGTGTGGCGAAAAATATTTTTCGAGAAAATTGTTCTCAATATTTGTCAGAGAAACCTGCCTTATTTCTCTTACTGAGAAATAAGCATCCGTATATTAATCTATATTTTTTCAGCATTATTCTTAAATAATGGCAGTTAGTTGATTCCATTTTTTTTTTTATTTTTCAGTTGAGGTGATAGAAGCGCAGAAAATTGTGGAGACAAGCATGCTTCCTCCAATGGAATCATCCTCTGATAGCTGCAAACTGCATCTGATTTTGGCAGCTCTTCAACTATTTGTCGTTCAATGGTGCTGGCAACACTGAACAATTAAAGGTAATTATCGATACTTATTTAATCACTATAATGTTATTGGTGTCTCATGCTATTTAGATATCCACTAATTCTCTAGTTATTCAAAGATTATTTGTTATTCAGTTACTTCAGACATAGCCCCCTGAAGACAAGGCCCCGGCGAGAAAATTGTCAACGCCGCTCCTACAGCAGGAAGGAGGCCGGCTCTGCCAGTGGCAGGCAGTGCTCGTGTAACCAACACCTCATGTTCTCAACTTGTTATTCATGGATTGAATTGCTATTAACACAAATTCTCTTGCCATGCTATTTTAGTTTTCGTAATTTATTGTTATTTTGAATCAGCTGAAGATCGGAAATGGTTATTTCGAGCATAGACAGGGAAGGAGTGTTACCATCGTACAGTAAACCTAAATTAGTTCAAAACTAGAATTTCTGGATAAATTACAATCTGTGATGTTAAAATTAGGTAATTCATTTCATTATAACGACTTGCAGTCAATTTTAAAAATGACAAAATTAAAATCGACTGCAAGTCGTTATAATGATACCTAACTAAATTAGTTGTCTCCTGGACTAAAAGTAGACGTTTTTAGTAAAGTGGAATGACAATATTTTGTAATAGTGCTGTCATAAAGCTACCAGATACTGGTAATGAAATTTATTTTTCAACAAATAAACATAGTCTAGTATAATAAGCATAGGCCTATTTTAGTTTTGTTGTACTGTGTACACAATTTTACGATCAAACAACAACAATACTGTATTATAAAAAAAAAAACAAATGAAAAAATTACAATTATGACAAAATTTTAAGTTCTCTCTGACAGCTAAGATTGATAACTTGCCTTCGAGTAATTGTTCATCACAATATTACTCATTATTAAAACTATCTTTCTAGCTAAGTCCAGATTACTAATACCACAATGCCTCTTTTCTTTTAAAATATAAATATGAATACTGTATACACAAAATTTGAAACAAGGGACAAACCCTTCTGTTTTAATTTCGGAATCGTAATTGCTTCTGCACCCAGGAACGACACATTTCTTAGGCATAGTTTCACAGAAAACTGTCACTCAACCGTCTGAAATCGCATTCAAAATAGCCCAAAAAAGTGAGCGCGTACTGTCAGTCCATTGTTTTGTATGGAACTGGAAGCTTGCAGCCAGCCTCCTTGCGACGTTGCCACTTCTACATTGCCGCGGCCTTGTCTTTAGGAAGCTATGCTTCAGATCAAGCTTTTGAACCGTGTTAGTTTGGAATATACCTAGGATAGTTAATAAATCTTGAGTAGGAAATATTTTGAAAGTTTGTAACAACAGTTTGAAAATGATTAAAATTGTGAAGTATAAGTACTTTAAAAGTATATAATTCGAAAGCATTAATTCAATTTTTTGATAAAAAATTTGACGTAGAGGTTTAAGATTTTCATAACTTTATAAGACTCAAATATGTTAGGCTTATTTATTTATTAAAAAATCCAATCAATTAAAGATAGAAAAGGCACAGCCCAGTACTGCTTTCTTTACAAATTTACAATTGAAAAATCCTAATTCTAGGCTATGACCAAGTTCAACTAGAAATTTCACTCTGAAGTACAGTTCCGGATTCTTTCCAAAACATGAATATTAATTTAGATGTTCCCTTCAACATCGAAGCACTAAAACTGCCCAATTGTCCAAAGAAAGTGAATATAATTTTGAATTTTGTACGAGATTTTCGAGCCGAAAATGCAGAAGTCAAGTCGATTCAATCACATGTTCCATATTTATCACATAATAGCTTGTTATTTTTTATATTCGTCTCCTCATCCTTCTCTTCTTCTTCCTCCAAAGTATAAACTGTTGAGCTTTCAGTTTCAAAAATATTATTGTCAATTCAAATCATCTTCTTCCCAGCACCCTCATTGTTTCTTGTTGAACCAGTCCATTCAAAGATTCGCATGACTCTACTTCGAGAATTTTCTTTGTTGTGCTTTCAGGGCCCGGATCCCGGAAACTTCAACTCGTTAGACGGAAAATGTGAGAATCGGGAAATCAATTTTCACAAACAAAACACCATCAATGAGATCCGCCATATTTGCCCGTCTTTATGCGTTTCAGCTAATAAACAACCGCATTTTCGATTTTATATTTACAACTCAATATTTAAATAGCTGATTATTTCTTTTTTCATATATAAGAAATGAATTTATTATAAGCTTCACATTTCCGAAGCTCCCGTACGTTGGATCAATCACATTTACAAACGATATGTGTATTTTTGTAAATTTAATTTTCTAAATTTAAATAATATATTTTTTGAAACGGTTTCCGAATAAATATCTCGATGTTTTTTATAATAATAAGATGGAACGTTTTAAATGTGGCTTGATGTGATCAAATTATTAGCTTGAAGTGATAATTTGCGAAAATGATTATTATAATATTGTATTATTGTTAAAGCTATAAATTCCCAGATACCTTTCGAATAGCGCTAAACAGTAACTGACAACACTATTCTAATTAAATCCATTTGAAAAAAATATTAAAAAATTATTATTAAATCTATGAAAACCCTCTGGTGCTAAAAGAGTACTAAAATGTCACTATTTTTCAAAATTGTTTTAATATCGTTCTAGTCAATTACATAGATTACATGACAAGTTCAGCATTCAATTAATATGTCTCGCAAAAATATATGAAAAAATCAAGCCAGGTCTGATGAATGCTGTTAACTTTGGTACTGGGAAATATTTGAAAATTATTGACCAGCTTGTCTCACATTGACAATATAATTAGCATTTCTAATTGCATTACTAATTCCAAATAGATTAAATGGCCTACCTCCCCTTGGAGAGTTAGTTTAGGTTTGAGAGTGACTTTGGGTACAATGTGCATTCTCTTATTGTCAAATTACTTGAATCTGACAGCGTGGTGACTTTCTTGTAAACATTTAGCAAATTCAAAAAGAGCAGTTATTTCTTATTACGCTACTTCTTTCTGCCTTGTACATAGTCTTTTGAATGCAAGACATGGTTGGAAGCGATTGGATAGATAAAGAATTGTGTAAAAAGCATTTATTTAGTTTTCTTTTATAATCGAGAGGTAATAAATTATTTAAAAAATTATAACAAAAGTTTTAGAAAATAAATTGTGCAAAATATTCATGAGGTTTGAGATTCAAGTGCAATATTGATGTAAATCTATTTCAACTAAAAATGGTGTAATGTTGAGAATTGCCGTATCATTTCCAAAAATAATACAATAATTTATATATCATTTTTAGTGTAATTATGGTAGCATTTTTTGTGAAATGATACTCTGATCGTTGAAAAATTGATGTGAAATGATTTCTAGCAGTCCATTCATGTGAATAAGTGTTATGTTCTCATAGTTTTATAATTATGGGAATATGGAGTATAATTATTGAAGAATTAGGCTTCAAATAATTGTGTTAATATTCTCAAATATTGATCAATATTGATCACAATAAAATTTTCCAGTCTCAATGTACTGTATACACAGTTCTAAATCTAGTCTAAGTATAAGTTATTTAATTTTTTCATTCTTAAAGAGATTCACTATATACTCGAGCATCATGAACCCTCAGGATTATCAAGGCTTGATAGTGTATGTTCATTGAATTTTGCGAATAATCTGCTTCAATAGCTTCTTAATTAAACTCGAATTTTCAGAAAATAATAAAATTGGCGTTACATTTTCAGCGATCTCATATTAGTATAATAGGGAGAGTGAATGTTTAGTATGAATGTAAATGTATTTTTGGTATAAATTGCCTTTGATTGGTTTAATTGTTGAATATATATAGTAATATAAAGCGCATTGAAGTGATCCATTAGCTATGGGTTGGTAAAAGCAACCAATGTACATATAGAACAAGTGTGTGTTCGTTTGCACTGAGGGACTAAACTGATTCGAGGAATTGGAAAATGAAATGAATAATTGGAGAGGTTTGATGATTTAGATGATTGTCTGGATGTTTTTCGAGAATAATCTAGATAATTTTTAGTCGCAGAGCATAGTTTTTGGAAGAGAACAATGACTCAAATATCTACGTCTTCCGCTAGAGTGGTGTGTTACTCGCCCTCTGGCAAAATTATAACAAACTCAGACTCAATCAATTTTGTGTCTAGTAACTAGTTAGCGAATTAGCGACTAAGTGTCTGTAGTTGGAAACAATATTTGAAATTTAAAAAAAAAATTGATAGCGGCTGAATAGATGTTAACCGCAAATTTGTGTTCTTTTTACGATAATAAATAAATTATTCGAATTTATTACATCAACTTTGAACACTACGACCATTCGAGTTATCAATCTTGTATTTTTATCATCGTTATAATAAATTATAAATGTATTTTTCTGTTGTAATCATCAACAAAACCAACAAACAATAATTGTTCAAGTGTTAACTTGGTAACTTGTTGGGAATATTATTGCTATAATCAATTTCCTCATTGTATCATCATCAACATCATCATCATCATCATCATCATCAATCATTCGACCGTCAATACAGATTGTAATGATCCTCATTTATCACATGTTTGTAATATTTACAATATTTATTGGTGACTTTACAATTCCATTATGTGATGGATAACTTTGTTGCTCTCTGTTGTAATATTATAATGATATAATTATGTTATTATATTTTATACAATGTATATTTTGTTTTTTCTTACACAACCCATCTCCTGTAAAAGAGGTGAAACTTCTGACAACCACCTAGGAAACTGATGATGAATTGAGAATGTAAATAGTCAGAAAATAAATAAAAGTTGGTATCATAATTCAAATCTCACGAATTTTAGTAAAACACTAGCTATTGGTCCCGTCCTTCGTACGGATTATGTTTAGAAATAGGACTAAATATGTTTCGGCTTTTTTGATAGCAACGATCATGAAGTTGTTAGCAGCTTAGTAAACAACTTAGAACGTAAACAATTCAGTGACAGTTATCAGAGAGAATATTTGAGAACAGCTGATTGATATATCATGATAAATTACGTGATTTGTTCTTACGTGGTAATAAAACTTAGAAGAAATGTATCCAAAATCGCACAATACTTGGCTTTTAAACGTTTATTATTCTGTTAAAATAAGTTAATTTAGTTTTTTATATCTAAAGACATTGACAAAAAGGTTTTCAATACTGATAAATAACTTTAATCCCGATCGATGTTCTCGTTTTTCAGAAGGCCGAGTAAAATGTATCCAAAATCGCACAATACTTGGTTTTTAAACGTTTATTATTCTGTTAAAAAAAATAGTTTGTTATAGCTAAAGACATTGTCAAAAAGGTTTTCAATACTGATAAATAGCTTAAATCCCGATCGATGCTCTCGTTTTTCAGGAGAAGGTCGCGTAAAATGCCTTCGTGGCCGTGACAGACAGACAGAAATTGAGATAAGACTTGTTTCGGCTTCTTTAATGTATAAAACGCAAAAATAACCAAAAATATGTAATTCTGATAAATGTACAGACAAAACTCTAATTTTATTTATATAGATATGATAGCTCTGCTATACGAAACACGATTGCAGTCTGATGATATTACAATTTTCTTAGGTTGCCAGAATAATTCAATAGAAGGAGTAAGGAATGATGTATCAATAAATGAGAATGAAAATGAGAAATGTTATATTACTGAATTGATTCAAATCAAAAGTTGATTTTAAAAGAGAGAAGACTTTGACAGTACAAGAGATAAATGTCAGAGTAATAAGAATTAGAGACTTTATTAGCTCAATTGATATTAATAGATCCATAACCACTTATTCGTTCAATTTATCAAAAATTACTTTTATTATTTACAATACATTTGCTACAGAGAACAATATTGCCTAACATTTACTGACTATTAATATTTATTGATTATCACATACAAAGATATTTGTATCATTTTGATGGTTTCCTATTCATTTTATTAACTTTATTCTTCTACTCTTATACTACTTCATCATACTTTCCAGTCATTCTCTGTCATTTATCTCTTTTAACATCTTCTCTTCTCCAAAAACATATTTATCCTAATTTTAAATCGGAATATACCCACCAGGGATCACGATTAAAACCATCCTTTTGTAGGATTCAAACTCATGAAACCCATAACCTTACACAAAGCACAGATCAACAGAATGATGAAGGTTTATCAGAGTTATACTAAGTTTCAACCACATGTTACTGGGGAGTCAAGCAGAAAACTGAAAACTGTAGAAACAAGCTCTTGGCTCGATGCCTGGGTGCGCGCCAGCACTAGCTTGTCAAAAGGTGTTCATTTCTTCGACAGCTCAGAGACGATGTTCATCTCTTCTCCTGGATTTGCTAGAAATCTTGATTTTCCTGCGAAAATGTCTCAAGTTGTCGCAGACGGCAAAAATGTTGTTAAAATATATGACATTCCTCTTGGATTTTTCAAACTATTCATTTCTACTCACCCTTCGATTAGATTCTACATCCTGTTCGTATACAAGATATATAGGAGTTATATTATGCAAGATGAGACTTGGACAGGACTTATTGTATTACAGTAATATTATAACTTTTTTTGTAAATTTAACGACTTGCAGTCAGTTTTATTTTAGTCACATTAAATTTACAACAAAAAGTTAATCACAAGTTAGTTTAAAGTGACTGACAATTGAATAAACTGACAAATATACATGAACAGAACTTATTAATTTCGAATTTCTTTAATTGCTATTAGTTTATACTGAAGACTGCCGCAATGGCGGATATTGACAACAGCGTTGAATAGCTGATGGAAATCTATGAATGTTACAGTACAAAAATATCAGTCACCACCGGGAATCGAACCACGGACCTCTCAATTGCCGGTTGAGCGCCTTAACCACTAGACTAGTAAACTGATAGCAATTAAAGAAATTCAAAATTAATAAATTCTGAAAAAGTTAATATTAACAACGCAGATCTTTATGGAACAAAAAATCCAAGAATGTAATATTATTACTAGTAATTTCGTATTTCGTGAGAATTCATCACTTGAATTCTAATTTTCCCCACCACTTATTTATTTTCTCATTTTTAACTGGGTAGAGTTGGGAAAATTAGCAGTTTGAAGAGGAAAAAATTATGAAAGTAGATTAGTGTTGAGAAAGCAAAGAGATAAAGAAACTTCGAAATTGCTTTGATAATTAATTAATCTCAATTTTAACTCTCCTGCTTCACTCCTCTTTCTCCTATGGATCAAATTTTTCCAATTTGTCTAAAATGTTGAAAAGTCATGATTCTCTAAAGAAAGCAAATGCAGTTGTATTTATCAATAGATGTGATGAACTAAAGCATAGGTAAGCTATTACTATTATTGACATGATTATTTGAATTCTACTTGGTAGCAAGTTCAATCAACAATAATCAAGGCACTGAATTTTTCGAATGGTTTTTTCTTATAACACAGCAAATGTATTTCCAAGTGATCTAAAGCGAGATTCTGAAACTTTCACTCAACAAATAATACATGCTGGATGCTGAATCCATTAAACAGCCAATCACATAGCTGTGAGTTAAGTTATTCTCTTAGTTCTTGCATTTTTCACAATGGAATTTACGCGCATCTAATTTACATAAGATTAGATTGAGGAGCAATTCTATCAGCCATCCATAATGCAGGATGACAAGTTCACCTTCAACCAATAGCCTTCTATATTTTCAACCAATTGGAACATATTGGCAACAGCCAATCACAAAGCTATTACCACCACCCAAACATAACGCAGGATTTTAAAACATACCATTAGCCAATCATAATGCAGAATGCTTTGTCCACCCTCTAACAAATCGCAGCAACCTCACCAATTTCTTTTCAACCAATTGCAGCAGTTGCTTTCAATGCTACCAGCCAATCATAAAGTGTCAAAAACTCTGTCAATCATAGTTTTTGGTTTAAAAACCTTCCTAAGTAATCTGAACCCTTGACACTTATCTAGTTGGCGGCTCTGGTAGCGCAGTTGGTTGGAGCGCTTGTCTGTGATAAGATAAGGGTGTCTCTGTGGCTGGCTTCGTTTCCTGCAGCCTTGGGTTCGAATCTCATTCAGCCATGGATGTTTCTCATCTTTCGCCCATCCAACTCATTACCCAATTACAAGTCTCCTGACTCAGGTGGGAATCACCCGCAATAAAAAAAATATTCCTGGATTTCTTGTTCCATGACGAACTGCGTTGTTAATATCAACTTTTCAAGTGAATTAAACGACTTGCAGTCAAATTTTATTAAAAATAAGTAGTATTTCACTTACTTTTGAAGGCCAATACTACTTATTTTAAAAAAAAATTTGACTGCAAGTCGTTTAATTTACTTGAAAAGTTAAAAAAAATATATTCCAACTACAGTAATAAAAGGATTTGAATCTATTGTCTGCTAGTATGTAAAGGACTTTCATAACTGGCACAGATATGGAAAATTTTGAACACAGATATGACGTGACCAAAAGCATAGAATTTGGATATTTGAACTATTTAATAACATAGCAATTCAAATAGGCATATATTAATGCATGGGATATAAATTAGAGCATAGATATTTAGAAATCATCGGTGGTGTTGCTTTATACAAGGCTCATTCTACAGTTCTGATACAGCACATGCTACCTGTATTAACCACAAAAATCTCCCCAGACTCTGCATCGGGATAGTGCTCCGTAAATATTGATAACAAACAATAGATTGGAGCATTCGTTCACTTTGTATGATAAATGAGGCAAGATGAATAATATGATCACTTCCAATTTGCATTAAGTGTATTTCACGATGGAAGAGTCAATTTCATGCAAACAGATATACAGGCTACTGATATATCTAAACATTATCATGTATGTGCCTCCGTATATGAGGCTGATTACAATAGAGTACAGCTGAACGCTTTTAACAGAGCAGCAGCAGTTATCGCGCGATACGCGAAATAATATTTACATTTAATTAGCAGGTCACCATACGCCTAGCGTTGGCATCACACTCCACGCCTATTCATTTCCCCTATCTTTGTTATTCATTCTGGATGACAAATATTCCTGTTACCAGACTGTCAGAATAGTATTATCAAGGGTGGATGATCTCGGTCAAATTGTACGCAATGGTGGTGGGTCCCAAAATATTCAGCTGTAAGTGCAGCTGTAGGCAGTAATTTTAACACTGTTTTTCTTAACCAATCAGTGGATAAAAATGCAGTGCAAAAGGAAACAAAATCTACCCTTGATGTTTTTTCCCAAAGCAGGAATTTTTCATCCTTGATTTTGCAAGTTGGTGATTAAATTATTATGGCAATGAAAGCAACGATGTTATTTCGTATTATTTCTTGTCAAAAATTTCCATCATATTTTCTTTGTGTAATCCCTTAGCCTCCGGGTTTCAAAAAGACACGCATGATACCCATGACCCCCCCCCCCCCCCCAACAGGGGTGTGTACGGGAAATAATATTATATTTTTCAGGCAACCTACTAGAAGCAAAATTACTATTAGAGATTAAGAAAATCCATGTATATACGAATTTTATTAGTACCGATATTTTTATTTATAGTTAATGCAATATATTATGGAATTTTTACTTGTAATTGTAATTTTGAAATTGATATGCAACTAGCCCTAGATATTATAAAAAATATTCACAAAATCACCAAGATTAACATAGATATAGTTAGATTAGAGGATAACATTCTAACTATCCTACATCATTCTAACAGATCTAGGTGAAAAGTAGTGTGAACCAAAGATCTAAGTTGGTATACAATCCTGGAACCAACGGATTATTTTGCATGAATGATAAGAACATAATATATAATAAACAGTTACTTTCCGTTATCTGTCAAAAAAACTCTAACGCTGGAGATTTAGAGTGAAAAAGAAGAAGAAATTGAATTAAATTTGTAGATAGGTTATTACGCATTATAGAAATCGAGATTCAACTGAATCAGGCAACCTACTAAAAAAAAGGCAACCTACTTTAGTAGCAAAATTACTACTAGATATTAAGAAAATCCAAGGGCATTGATAATGCCTATATTGCTAATAATCTTGTTATTAATCATACTGCAATTGTTGTCCATGCATTACATCATTAATGGCCGTACATCAGCAATTATTTGCAGACGCTCAGCAAGAGTTTTCGCAACTAACCATTTGCATGTGGGCTCGGGGAATATCTCAACTATTATGGTACTAATCAACAAATATCTGAGTTGTAATAGTAAGTTGTACCAAAATTTTCAGTATTGGGGAATATGTGGGACTGCATCCCAATTTGCAACTGCGAGCAGATTATATGAAATGAGCAAAAGAGAATATATACGAAAAATAATCAACACAAACAAGCGATGCGATCTCATAGAGCATTCAACACATGCCAAATTCAAAATTTAACCTCAAATTATCATTTTTTCTTTGCGCTGAATATACCCATATGAGCCCGAAACTTTTGAGTGGAAGGAATATAATGATGGCTTAGGTGAGCTCCGATGTAAGCCTAAGTGATGATAAAACAGTTAACGTTAAGTTAATAGGTACGTCGATATTCAACTATCATCAATGTCAAAAGGCAAAGAGATATCAAAATATGAATGAAAGTAATTATAGATTAATGGGTTGCAGCTTCCTATTTCTCCAACGAAAGATTCGAATGATAATGATCTACATCAAAATAATCGAAATAACCCGAACCTGACGTTCTTCGTATATCGACTATCGATTCTTTCATTCATTAGATTGTAGGTGGAAGCTTATGCAACTGCAGCCGATTAATAAAATAAAAATTAATGTAAGATCACAAAAGAATGAACTAACCTCAATCACAATGTCGACTGTCAATCTTTGTCTCATAGACATATCACGCTATTGTTAAACGGCTAACCACTGTATTCACGAGTTATTCAAATACAAGAAGTAACTTAATTAACCAACACACAAACAGAAAGCACAATAAATTAATAGAAGTCATTGACGAAACGTAAACATGAATCCGAATTGCAGGGTAACGTGCAGAAACTGGCATGAGCTGATCGGCGCTCAGCTGTTTATCAAACAGCTGACCGTTCTGTGACGTCATTATCACTGCCTTTCCGATGTAGATGATAGTTTGTCTCTTGGGCTACGTGACAGTTCGCTATTACAGTCACCTGATCGACGGTGCGGTCGGGAAAGTGTGGCACGGCCGACTCTAGAAATAATTGAAGACAGCTCCGGTTGGCGGGGGGGGGGGGGGGGATAACTATCAAATTAAGATTCTGCAGGCTTTTCTTCAAGATCGAAGTATAACATTAGGAAAATGCTGACTTTTTCTCCAAGATCGTGCCCTCTTACATTATCTTCACGATTGTACCTTTGCTTCCTACCCGTTACCAGTAAAATGTAAATTTGGGGGTCATGGTTCCTATGACTCCACTACGGAGATTATTACGGAAGAACAACCGATATCATAAACTTCAACTTAAAAATGAATTATTATAGAAAGGTATATTAACTTTTCAAGTGAATTCAACGACTTGCGGTCAAATTTTCATTAAGAATAAGTAGAATTTACTTAATCTGTAGGCCGAACGTTTTCGAGGTATTGAATCTCATCATCAAGGCATTCTAGATCGGCGATGTTGGTTTGTTAACAAAGCAGTTTGTCATGGAACAAGAAATCCAGGAATAGAATAGCTATTTGTGTAACTAGAGTGCAAAGCAGCGTTTTTCTGCATCGAGAGAAACAGTTTTTTTCATGAGCCGAAGGCGAGTGAAAAAAGTTCTCGAGTGCAGAAACAATACTTTGCGCTCGAATTACACATTAAATTTTTCCTACAGTAATGTATAAAGTAATTTAAACAGAACAAAACAGGATATACATAACCTCACAATTCCTCACATAACCTATCTTCGAATCAAATCGATTTCAACAACAACCACAACAACTATAAGGCAGCTGAAGCAGAGTAGCCAACCTATTTTTGAATGCAGAATAGGGAACCTGTGTATTACATGCTCACTATTTTGTGTTGTTAGGTTGCAAATCTGGAGTGCAGAAAAGTACTTTCCCGCACTGGAATTTACTTTCCCGCACTGGTGCAGGAATAGACTATTTTGCGTGCTACAGTTAGTGCAAAAATAGGTACTTTTTCGGGTCACTGTAGGAAATAGCTATTTGTGTAACTAGAGTGCAAAATAGCGCTTTTCTGCATTGAGAGAAACAGTTTTTTTTTCCGAACCGAAGGCGAGTGAAAAAAGTTTCTCGAGTGCAGAAACAATACTTTGCACTCGTATTACACATTAAATTTTTCCTACAGTAATGTATAAAGTAATTTAAAGAGAACAAAACAGGACATACATAACCTGACAATTCCTCACATAACCTATCTTCGAATCAAATCGATTTCAACAACTACAACAACAATTTCGCAGCTGAAGCAGAGTAGCCAACCTATTTTTGAATGCAGAATAGGGAACCTGCGTATTACATGCTCACTATTTTGTGTTGTTAGGTTGCAAATTTGGAGTGCGGAAAAGTACATTCCCGCGCACTGTACTTTACTTTCCCGCACTGGTGCAGGAATAGACTATTTTGCGTGCTACAGTTAGTGCAAAAATAGGCACTTTCTCGGGTCACTGTAGGAAATAGCTATTTGTGTAACTAGAGTGCAAAATAGCGCTTTTCTGCATCGAGAGAAACAGTTTTTTTTCCGAGCCGAAGGCGAGTGAAAAAAGTTTCTCGAGTGCAGAAACAATACTTTGCACTCGTATTACACATTAAATTTTTCCTACAGTAATGTATAAAGTAATTTAAAGAGAACAAAACAGGACATACATAACCTGACAATTCCTCACATAACCTATCTTCGAATCAAATCGATTTCAACAACAACAACTACAACAACAATTTCGCATCTGAAGCAGAGTAGCCAACCTATTTTTGAATGCAGAATAGGGAACATGCGTATTACATGTTCACTATTTTGTGTTGTTAGGTTGCAAATCTGGAGTGCGGAAAAGTACTTTCCCGCACTGGAATTTACTTTCCCGCACTGGTGCAGGAATAGACTATTTGCGTGCTACAGTTTGTGCAAAAATAGGTACTTTTTCGGGTCACTGTAGGAAAAGGTATTTTATTAAATGGTATTACAATGGAGAATTGTACAGAAGAGCAACCAATATCACAAATTTAAAAAATTAACTATCAAAGCTAGTTGATCACAGTATTTTTCTAAATTTTACTAAACAGTATATTGCTCAGTCGTGGATCATGACTGGGTTTTCGGGAAGGTTAAAGCTTAGTTTTCAGGGTAAAACCGTAGGCCTACTATTAAAATGTGGTATTTTAATGAAAAATGAACGTATTTATCAGGAAAACTCACTATGACCCCCTTTCCCTTAGATTGTCCTTGCAGTTGCTGTAACCACAGAACTATATATTGCCTACTTGAATTACCTTTACGCATACATAATAACCTTATAATCATTTCCATTTATATAAAACTTACTGCTACTCATGCTTTTACACTGTTAGCCTATACCTTAGACCAGGTTCTTTATTCTTCCTGAATCTATTGTTAAATTTATGTCTCCATATTGCTGAGGGATATATATTTCCTTAAAGTCAAACTTCTAAAGAGAAAATTCGTCGCATTACTTGGGCCTACACATTATTGAAATCAGTATTTCCCCTTCTACAGGAAATATCGCAGCAACTATCCGTACTTTCTTTAAAAGCGTCGGAAGTAACTTCGTTCTATTCGTTCTCCTTCCATTCAAAAATACGTGAAACTTTCGTTGCTCTTTCACAAATATTATTCCCGCTTCTGAATGGAAATTCTGTTCTGAAAAGGAGCTCAGTTTCCTGTCACTTAGCGAGGCGCCGCAAAATAATTGCAGCAGATGAAACTAGATGTGTAAAAGATGTTGGGGGATGTTTGTCGGTGGGGAATGAGGGGGGATTGGGGGAAAATAAGTGGAACAGGGGTCAGTGAGATGATAAATGAGCTACTCCAGCTGGATTAATGTCTTCTTTGTGCGATTCACAATGCAAAGTTTTTTCCTTCATGGAAATGTCGTCTACAACGAGCGCTTGAGGGTAGCCTCTGTATTGGTGGACTCGGACTTAGTACTCTTCATAAGTGGCACTAAAAGGGGAACACGCCTGCTGTGGGCACGTTACGTTTACTATTCTTGGGTTGCAGTAACGTTTCTTGCTGTTCCCTTTCTACATCACCTTCTTCTTGACGTCCTTCTTCTGCTGTTAGCGAAATATATTCCTTAGCCTTGTGACTCAATTTTGGTGACAACAAATTCAGCATAGTACATGAAAATGTTTGTTGATGAAGGAAGGATAGCGGGAAAATATGTTAAACAAGGGTAAATTTCAATCAAAGATAAAATAAAACACACTATCCCAACGATTCTCGGACGCCTGGGAATGGTTGATGTGAATTAAAAATGATTCCAGCTAAGAAGAGTTCAAGTTATTAAATAATTGGAACAAATAGTTAATTTCTTCAAATCACTCTGCGTACATTGACAGTGGTTGTCAATGTGTGCATAGCGCTGATATTTAGTGTGATTTGTAGCATCCAAATGTGGGTCTCGTGGGTCTGTTCCATCAATGTCACATATCTTGTGAGTAGTTTTTTTGTTCTGTTACTCTTGTTTCGCTTGTTAGTCTATTTTGTTAGTTAAGGGTATACAAGTGTTTTTTCTTCATGTACATTGAATACTTATTCTTAATTTGAATGGTTATGTATTATTTACTTATATGAAATAATTTTTAGTTAATTATTATTTGTACTTTATTACTCTTCAAGTTCAGTGTTAATTAGACGTATAAAAATGTATGTATTATTGACTGTAGCCCGCCATAGTAAGGTGGGCCTTGAGCTTGCTCTTTTGGGGAAATAATTCCTACATTTTCAGTTTTTTTTTTATATGACAGTGTTTATGTTTATTTTCTTGTATTGTATTTTATAATGTTTTTTTCTATGAGGAAAAAATGATTTAAAAAAAAGGGCTTTCGAAAATTAATAAGTTGAATGAAAAGTTAAGTTGTTTTATTGATTTCGAATTCCTTTAATTGCTATTAGTTTATACTGATGACTTCCGCAATAGCGGATATTGACAACAGTGTTGAATAGCTGATGGAAATCGATGTATGCTATTGTACAAAAATATCAGTTACGACCGGGAATCGAACCACGGACCTCCCAATTGCCGGTCGGGCGCCTTAACCACTAGACTATGATGACCCTTCTGCACAGCAGCATTCATTTTAAACTTGGCCATATCGGCTCGTATCTCACAAGTTAGTTTGAAGTGATTAACAATTTAATAAACTGAAAAATATATAGAAACAGAATCTATTAATTTCGAATTCCTCCAAGTGCTATTAATTTACACTGAAGACTTCCGCAATGGCAGATATTGACAACAGTAGTGAATAGTTGATGGAAATCGATGAATGCTACTGCACAAAAATATCAATCACCATCGGGAATCGAACCACGAACCTCCCAATTGCCCAATATTTTTTACAGTAGCAGCATTCATCGATTTCCATCAGCTATTCAACTACTCAATGCTGTTGTCAATATCCGCCATTGTGGAAGTCTTCAATATAAATTAATAGCACTCTGAGGAATTCGAAATTATTTATAAATTAATTATGTTGATTCAGTATTTTTTCTTGCTGATCAAGTCCAAATTAAGCTGACTTGTGCGTGGGTAATGAGGTGAATGATGACACAATGCTAGTTGGAATGGAGTATGTGCTCCTCTCACAAGAATTTAAAAACTTCAAGACAAAATATGAAGGTTCAGTACTTCGTGAGATTTTTCATCTGTTATGTGAAGAGAATCAGATAAGGGTCCTTGTGAACTTGACCAACATTCAAGATTCAATTATTTATAATTATGACAAAATAATGTGTATTTGCTTCCATCAATGATATTTTTTCTTCTGCTTCAACGTGCTGTTTCCACAGCGTGGACGAATGACAAATAATACCACTATTCAATTATCTACTTCCTTTTTCGATTTCCTTCTCAAAAATAGTCGGTAGGATCGAAGCGCACACTTCACTTGGGCAAGTTTTGATGCAGGACATTCCATTAAGGTAAGAATGATTCATTAGCTGAGACTTTAGCCAGGCAGGGGTTGTTTTGTTTGCAGGACGCTGCGTTGCGTTGAAGGGATGGAGGTCCTTCAGCAAACTGATCCCAGCCGGCTTTTCAACTACTTTGTGCAGAGGCCAGCAAGTCCAGTTTCTCATTAATTTATTCACAAGTATCCCTTATCGGGCTTAGCGCTCCCGCGCGCGCGTCATGACAACCCCCCTGCAGGGACCAAAGGACACTTCAGAGTCTCCCCAAACTGCTTGAGTAACAACGACAGCTGTTAATTGAGTTCCAATCAAAATACGGGCAGCCGGCTACAAGAAGTGGCGGTTGGGTTGGGGTCTCCTTACTTGCTCCCCCAGAGCATTGGATCAACTATTCCAATGGTAAGAAAAGCAGAGGTAGAAGAAGGAGAAAAAGGGAATAAGAAGATCAGATTCGATTATATCTCTTTATTAATGTAAATTTACAAATATGAGTAGTTTAATACAAAATTATCAACATCTCATACATACTATAATAAAACCAGATGATACCATTTTTTATAGTGCTGAAAATGATATACAATGATCTTGATGATGAATAGAAGAGGTAGAAGAAGAAGAAAAAGGGAATAAGAAGAAAGATTAGATTATATTTCTTTATTAATGTAAATTTACAAATATGAGAAATTTAATACAAAATTATCTACCACATAGATACTATGATAAACTCATATGATGCTATTTTTTATAGTGCGAAAAACTATATACAATTATCTTGATGATATTAACTACAGTGATGACAATCTAAGTAATGCAATAACATGAAATGACGAAGTTTGGACAAAGATTCGTCCATTCTTGACACTGAACCGGTGTAAATAGAGTTATTCTGTTTGCATTTAGTTGCAGTTATCTGTGTTTCAGGATGAAAGTAGTTTATTATTATTCTAAAAGCAGCAGGTGTGTAATTAAAACGGAAACAGAGAATATAAATTATAACAAGTTGGTTTTGAAGGAACTGATAAATGTATAGAACGAATAATTTATTAATTTCGAATTCCTCAAAGTGCTATTTATTAAACTGAAGATTTCAGCAATGCCGGATATTAACAACAGCATTAAATAGCTGATGGAAATCGATGAATGCTATTGTACAAAAGCTATTCATCAGTTATTTATTAAATTCAGTTGTCAATATTTATATTAACTTTTCAAGGAAGTCAATATTTATTTATTGTGACAAAATTACAATAAATGTGAGTATCCACCATTGCGAAATTCTCCATTTTAATTAATATAGCACTTTGAGGAATTCGAAACTAATAAATTATAAATTGTACAAAAGTAATTATAAGAATGATAATTGAGGTGGACAATGAGAAGAGGAGATAATTTAAGATAGTTGATTCTGTACAAGTTTTCTTAGAAGGAATGTGATGAGAGATGAAACCTTTTTTTAATAAGCTATACAATACTGATGAAATATGATTTACAAAGTAGGTGAATGTTTTTGAGGTTTCATGCAGTTGCTCTAAGGTTGGATAGACACAGCCATTTTCTCTATGAGATATTTCATTAATGATGAGGTAAAGCCCGCTCGATTCTCAATGGAATTTGGAAGAGCATTTCAAGTAAGAAGGAGAGAAAGAGGAAGAGGAGGTAGGAGGAGGAGGATTTGTATGTGGTATAATTAGGAACGGGCCGAAAAGAAAGCAATATAAAGATGGATAGCCAGATTTTTATCAAATTAATGTTATAAACTCGGAAATGAAGCATTCAAAAATATTAATTATCATAGTAAGAAAATGATGTTATATTTGTGATTATTACAGGAGGCTAAAGAAATTAATAGTGGAGAATCTCTAACCTTAATGCATGAATTGAAAACAAACTCGTACCGTGTTGTCTGGTCTACAAGCCTGACTCTAGCGGTCACATAGTTTGTCACCGAAGTCAGTTTTGTTTTGCTACACCGTAATTTCTTTGTGCCGCCTAATTTTGCGGCGTTATATTCAGGTGAGTGAGTCTAGTTACCAGTCAATTATTTCATTATTGCAGATCTCCAATGTAGTGGAATTCGGCCTATTGAAGCCTCTCATCCTATAAGGATAAGCCAAAACTATTATGAATAATAAGACTTGAAGTTGTCACAACCACATTTATTGAAAACCGTGATAAACTAATTTCGGTGGTTACACCATTATCAATCTCAAACAAATAGTTTCTCACAGTTTTCAATAAATTTGGCTGTGACAACTTCAAGTCTTATTATTCATTATGGATATCTTCACAATATCACCTTCGCCACTACAAAGAAAGTCCAATGGTAACTTATTAGTCCATATATCTATACAGGGTGTCCCATGTAAGGTGTAAAAGCCGGTTACCAGAAATTCTACATCAAATTTCTGACAAAAAAAGTTCAGTGACGTTTTTGAAATGGGGGCCTTTGTTTTCGAGATATCTCGATTTAATGACTTTTTCGAGATACGCTCACTTCCCGCCATTAAATGCTCACTAACTCAAAAATTAGTGATGAAATTGGAATTATGATGACATTGTTGGAAAGAACACAGTATTTCGCTAAAGATACACGTATTTTCAATATGTAACCCCATCATTTAGGGTGTTTTTTTAGTGGTCAAAGTAAAAAAAGTGGATTTTCCGAAATCTCACTGAAATTTCAAAGCAATTTTTCTCGATTTGTTTTTAGGGTGACATAATGAAAATTTTACATGAAAAACTTTCTCATTTCTTAAGCTTCAAAATGAGCCTAAAATGTTTCAAATTGATGAATTGCAAATGCTTGAAAATTGTTGAAAAACTGTCACAAACCCACAAGAATTAGTGTCTAAGGGACAAGAGCTGAGAGAGTAGAAATTTGATTTCAAAATCTTGTTGAAATCAGATGTTTTTCCAAAATAAATTAATTATTTCAGCCATGTTATGGGGAATATGATGGACCTACTATTTTAGGTTCCGAACCACTGAAAGAGGCCAAATAACAAATCCAAAGAAAATTAATAAAGAGGTGGAATGGTGAATACGGTTAGATTAAGGCACCATTATGTATGGTGTATGGTGACAAAGAGAAAACGTCTAAAAGGCAGCAGCTGATGCAAAGAGGGGAGAAACTGATAAGGCAAGATTGGAAGGGAAATCATAATGGAATATACTACTTGGAGAAGGCTGCGCTTCAACCTCCGCTTTTCTGTGATCATCCGTTTCACTGGTTTCCGATTCTTGTTCGCCTCTGCACAAATTCATTTATCTGCGCATGGCTCCTCACGTATTGATATAATAGGGACGAAAAATCACGAAAGAAGGTCTTATAGAGGAATACAGTAAAGCACCAGACGGAACAGGTATAATAGGAAACCTTTGAAGAAGTCAATGAGTCAAGTCCAGTACAAGTGACCACCATTTTCCATTTTTTATTTGGAGAATAAGAGTTTTAGATTGATATTTGAAATCAGAAAAAAATTTAATTTGAAAACAGTACTTGTATTGAATTTTTGTTAACAAAAACAAAAAGAGGCCATGAAAACAATGAGGTTGACTAGTGCTACATTTGATAAATAGATTGATGTTATAAAATAATTTAAATAGATGTTATGTTTTGTGTGAAATCGGTACTGGTGAGAGTAAAATAACAAATTTGAAAAAGTTGAGAGTAATATAAAGAAGAGAATAAAAGAAGAGTGGGAAGTGGAAAGGTGAATAAAGGACAAAAACGTCGAGAACAAGAGGGTGGAGAGGAGAGAAAGAGGAAGAGTGGGATGAGAGGTAAGAGGATATGTAAGAGGAGAAGGTGGTGGAACAGGAAAATGAGACTTGAACATCAATTATTTATTAAATGATTTTATTTTAAATATTTATTATCATGATGTTGAAGATCCATCTTGTTTCCACTAATATGTATTATAAACTTAAAAAACACTGTGTTTTTTAAGTTTATAATACATATTAGTGGAAACAAGATGGATCTTCAACATCATAATTTCGCCGAGAGGACAACATTAATCCATACCTACAGGAACTCTCGAATTAAGGTTATGAAATCATCCCTTGCCATATCATTCAATCACATTTGCATCCATAACCAAATCATCCCTAAATATGCAAGAATTTCTTTAAAAAGCAACAGCATACCTGCTCAAAAAACTGTGAAACAGGCTCAATTATTATTCATCAAAAACAGCATACAACATCTACACAGACAAAAGAATGAACTCAACAAGAAAGCATATTATCTACATTTAAAACTCAGCTCTATTCTTCACTACACTGAACTACAAGAAATAATCACATATACAAATAGCATAGTCAATCTCATGAGTAGAAAATTAAAAACCAAACATAACCAAAAAATTGCACAACTTCAAAATGCACAGACCCCATTAATCACCACAGAACAGCAATTCCACAAAAAAACAATGAATACCACACAAATCGACTTCAATAGATCTGAAATTGAACTACTTGATAAGGGACTAAAACACAACATTAACACACAACATGACCTCTCACAAAAACAATTGACTGAAACTATAATAGACACAGAAACTGCTATACAGAATACAAATATCCGTGTACATGAATACCTGAGGCAGGACATATCACGCAATAAAAACACTTTCAAAGTCCAATCCAAAACCAACCCAGATTTTATAACCATGAAAAATATTAAGAAAAAACAGAAAGAACATAACCTGATCATAACCACAGCTGACAAAGGCAACATCACAGTCATTATAAATAAAACAGAAATAGACACAAAGGTACAACAATTCATTACTAATAATAAAATCATGGAACTAAAGAATGATCCCACTCCCAAGTATCAAACACAAATAAAAGATGCCATCAATCATACTCAACATATCATTCCTCACAGCCACAAAAAGTACCTCAAGCACATAAATCCATCAGCACCAAAACTAAATGCCTTACCAATAATTCACAAAGCAGATACATCATTTCAACAGGCCACAGTTATACAGATATTGACACTAATTTAGACACACTACACTTCACTCACAAAAGCCAGAAACTCAATGTTTTAGAACAATATGAGATATACAAACATGCAAAGCAGCAACCTGACAACATTTTAAATGATCAACTTAACTTCTTCTCACATACTCTATTTGACAAAATAATCCCAATCTCAAACCTCCCGCCTACTCATCCCCCCACCCCTTCACCATTCCAACATAACTAACCCTCAAACTCATGCCTTGAATCAGTGTACTGTGGGTCGTCTGATGATGCTCTAGACAACAGAGCGAAACGGCCGTCACGCCATAACGTGAGTCAATTTCCATTCAAAAGTGTTTTTTAAGTTTATAATATTTATTATCAATTTAAAGGAATATAGAAAAGGAAGTTGAAGCTATTATTTCTCGCTCATTGTGACCTATTAAATCATAAAATTCCTGGATTTCTTGTTCCATGACGAACTGCGTTCTTAATATTAACTTTTAAGTGAATTCAAAGACTTGCAGTCAAAATTTTATTAAGAATAAGTGTTATTTTATTTACTCTGTTGGCCGAACGTTTTCGAGTTGTTGAAACCCATCTTCAAAGCTTTGAACAACTCGAAAACGTTCGGCCAACAGAGCAAGTAAAATACTAACCTACTTATTCTTAATAAAAATTCTACTGCAAGTCTTTGAATTCACTTAAAAAGCTAAAATCATAAAAATTGTTAAATTGTTCCTAATTGTAAAGTATCTCTTATTGCTAAAGTATATTGTCTAATATTTTTTTTTGTAGATTACGTCTTGGAGACTCCAGTTAAGGAGTATAAGACAAGTCAGATCAACAATTATACTCTTATACACTAGTTACCATAATTACTATATCAATTAGTTGAGGTGAGGCTTAATTTTGATGTGAAAGGAGCTCTTGGACACCATAAAACGCTATATCAACAAAGTATTTTTTCATTTTTTTATAAATATTTCTATATTTTAAAGACTGCAGTAGCAACAATATTCGTTGTAGAGTTTTCTACCAATATAACTAGGTTTTTGTTTAAATAAGCTACTATTGTTACTCACCAAGTGATAGTCTTCTCGGCATCTTGTATTATAATCGTGTACGTCAAGATTTTGGTTATTATCACTTTTTTACATATAAAGTAGCTTCATACACATATATATAAGCAGGGTACAGTTAGGAGACCAAGTCTCTTGAACAACGGTCTACACGAATCTAATCTATTTACTCTTACCACACATCTAACAGCTTTCTTTTGGATCTTAAACACCCTATCAAGGCTTTGTTTTGATGAATTACCCCATGCTAAGATAGCATTCATAGTGACAGTAAGAGCTCATGGTAAGCTGTAATAAATAACTTGTTGTCTTTTAATCTAGCAAGTTGTCGCAGGACAAATACCCCAGATGAAATTTTATAACATATTTTCTTAATGGACGGTCAATCATCTAACCAACAAAACTCCTAGAAATGCAATTTTTTCTTCCTAGTCTAGTTGATTGCAAACAAGAACGGAAGAATCCCATAAAATTTTCAAAAATAATGGTGCAAATGCATCACTCAATATTCCACGGAATTCTTGAAATATTCTCTCCATTCCTTCCAACTTTAGTTACGACTCATACTCACGATTACAAACTATCACAAACTTTTAATGGATTAAAAATTATTATGGAGTTCTCTAACTACTGTTGCACTTAGTGTAATAACATTCCCAGCAAGCTCCAACTTTAAATCAATAAATCGCTTGCTACACTCCATCATACCACCTCTTTTATCTTGATATCCATTTTCATTTATCAGAATAGTAAGCGTGCTTGATACACTTTTTGTCAACATTGACAGAAAGATAATTATTCGTCAAACGTTTTCTATCTTCTTCTTTCTCCTCTTTTTCTACTCATCCTTCTTTTACTTGTTTGTACTTCTTCAAGCTGCAAGTACCGGTATCTCAGATTCTCAGCTCGGAATTTGAAACTCGCAGTAAGAAATTATAACTGTATCTGGTGCTCACCGGGAGATCTTTTCAGGATGATTAATTTCCAGCTAATTAATTAAATGGAAGTCGGTGAGCTCTTCGCCACAATCAACTCCCCCTGACCCCCCCCCCCCCCTAACCACCTTTTCATTCCCCCTTTTACTCTAGTCCCCACCTGTCTCCCTTAGTTTCTCCCCCCCCCCCACGACAACGACGCCATCCTCCTTTCATTTTTGCTCATTTCTAAAGCTATCCAAAGTTTAGTTTCAGATGAGAAATGAATAGATACGAATCAACTTAAAACGTTTGCTGTTAACTTATAGACATTGCTATATAAATACATTGCTATACAGCTTTTTTCTATAGTCTCCTCAAGAAAATTACTCTTAACAGAGTTGTAGCTATACCCTTTAAAGTTTACGTTTAAATGGTATAGTTTGTGGGGTTGAAAAGTACAATGGCTTCTTTTTTTCTATAGTCTACTCAAGAAAATGACTAACACAGTTGTAGCTGCCCTTTACATGGTCTAGTTTGTGGGGTTGAAAATGACTATAGCTTCTGTAATGTGACTTTCTAGAAAGAAGGAAAATAGCAATGAATTCATTTATTCAATTTAATTTATGAAATTGTTTTTTTAATTTATTTGTTTTTAAGAAATAGTTTTTTAAAAAAGATGGATAATGGTAAATCCAATTAGAAATGGAGAACTAGTACTCTAATCCACTAATCTTGAAATACTTTAAATTTTGTCTCTGCGTTACATCCACAAAATATTACAAAAAAATAGAATAATGCGTGAGTGATAAATAATGTATATTGAATAGAAAAACTGAATCAACTCGAACGAGGAAGTGAAGATGCAGAAAGCTTCTCGGGTGTGGGAAAGGAAGAGGGTTAGAATGGGATAAATTGGATAAAAGAAGATGTAGCAGACAGAAATGTTTAGAAGAATATTGAGATGGGTAGGAGAAGTAATAATAAGAAGAAAATTCTTCTTATCAGAAGTATAGTCTAATAGTATAAAACAAATATATTATATCAACTTGGAAATGATTTTACTCCAATACTCTATGTCATTTTCAACAACTGTTACTACAGTGGCAAAAATAAGTTTTGTGAAGATAAATACAAAATATTGTTAATTCTGTTTAAAATTTATTAGAAATGATGCTCATGGAATCCTCCTTAGTTGAAAATGGAAAACAACCATGATTTGTTTTTTCTTATTGGTTTTTTCTTGTGATTAGTGTGTGTTGTAAGGAATCTGTGTAATAAAATTAGTAGAACTGGTGTTGATATTGTGAAATCTTTCCATAATTGAAACAAAACAGAGGTTGTCAAATTTCACTAAACTTAAAAAAATTGATTCACAGGACCATGGTTTCGTGTTTTACCAACACATCTTCGGCTCATCCTTAATTTGTGTAAATAAAGTGCAAGTGTTAATTTCAAGTGTTGTCAGCATTATTTTAGTGATAGAACCCGTAACAATACCATCACATTTAAAAAAGATTTTCTGTGATTGAAATGTCCTGAATGCCCAGAGATCTCAGAGTGTGATCATGATGGATGATATAAGGCAGGATATGTGCTCTGTGCTCATATGAGTGTTCTGTGCCCTAAAAACCACAGAGTAGAATATCAAATGAAGTTAATTATCTCATCAAAACAGTCTGTCAGGCGGTCAAAAGCTCACACGAGTTGCCGACGGCTGTGGAGCAAACTACGCCATTTTGATTACAGTCTCCTGCACCGTCGAGATCTGGAGCAGATTTGAACTGTGTCTTGTGCTCTGAATAATGTCTAACTGGCATTATTGTAGCATTACTTTGTGCCTGACAAGATATCATTTTCAGATTATGTAAATACATGTTGGATTGGTGTACTTGAAGTCTCGTCGTATACTGTGACATGACTGCAGCAGTTGCATGAATGATGAACTGAGATTAATTTTATATTTCCATAAACAAGATATTAGTCCGGGGGCAAGTGCAATCCCGTGGGCACTTTGAGTACACAAGTGTGGGAGCGGTGTCAATCTCTTCGTTATGAAAAGCTGAATAAGAATATCGATGGTGAAAAGTTCAACTCGTGCTCATTCGCACTTGATAAGGTATGGGTCATATTTTCATCTCAAATAGAATCACTAAGTCAGCCATAAGTGAAGTGAAATAGAGAAATGGGTTCTATCTAACAATATAACCACTTATATTCTTTAATAATATCTAAATCCACATAAATATCCATATATTCTCAAAACAACAATAACAGAAGAAATTAGTTCAACAAAGATAGAATTACCATATCAAGAAAATAGCGACACGGAAAATCATAGGTACATTGCAGGCTACCGTAATTTTTTTCTGTTTGTACGGCCACCGGGGACCTCTTCAAGTTCATTTGGCTGTTCTTTTCAAGGGCAAAAAGAACAGCCAATAAGTGAACTTAAAGTGGTCCCTGTGGCCGTACAAGAAGAAAAAACTTTTAATCTTTTAATATACATATTTTTTATTCTTTCTTGAATGTATTCTTTCTTTTTGTCACTGATACTCATTGCTAGCGCACGAACTGAGGTTCTGGCAGTGACCATATAAATTATGAGTAATATCTCTATATTATTTTAGCTTTTAGCTTTTTTTTTTCAAACTGTAAGATATTTATTTTTGAAATTCTGTTCAATTTGTGAAATGTGGGAATAAAGAATTTTGATTTGATTGATTTAATTTGACTTGTCCTACTGGTAGTTTAAACTAATTTTTCAACTTTATTTATATTCTGACTAGATTCATTTGGAAAGATTCCAAAATTGACACGATTATAGATTTGGTTGATTTGGCATAATATCCTTCTAGAGATATAATTAGTATAATCTAGTTTTCCTATAATCAGTTCATTGCAACAAGAAATATGGAAATCGAAGTAATGAGTAACACTTTCAATTAATATGAACCATATGATGGCCGATGTTGTTGTTAAAAAATCAAATGATTTACTGTTTATTGTCAATATTATGTGTGTAAGATTTGATGGCATTCAAAAGCTAACGGCCCAAGAAATAAAGGAAACAGAATTTATTAATTTCGAATTCCTTTAATTGCTATTACTTTATACTGAAGACTTCCGCAATGGCGGATATTGACAACAGCATTTAAAAGCTGATGGGAATTGAAAATATGGACCAAAAGTCGACTTTATAGACATTGATAATTTTTTTTTAAAATACTATTTTTGATTGATTATTGATACTATTTTTGATTGATTCTATTTTTCACATTTAATTATTAAATATTAGCATACCTTTGATGTAACGTATCACAATTGCAGCGATGCAAAAAGTATTGTGAAGTATTATTGGATGCCAAAACGCAGTTACTTAAACCTTTATTTTATATTAATTGGTATCTGGAGGCCGAAGAATTCAATATTGTGAAGTATGTATGACTCACTTTTATTTGTCTTGTGAAGCATCTATCAGAATTTGTCAGATATTTTTCTGATAACATTTAATAGTTTTCGACCAAATAAGTTGAGGTGGAATTTCTATATACTCTATAATATTTTTCACCTTAATTTATTTGGTCAAAAATTATTAAATGTTATCAAAAAAATATCTTTATATAATATTAAACATGGAGTAATTAGTATTGCTATTTAGCCTACAAGTGGATATATCTATTTAGAGAATTATTCAACTTTTTCAAGAATTTATGTGACCCAATAATCACGATCAAGAGGGAGATTTCCATAGCTTTACTGGTAATAAATTGCTCAGCAATAACTCAAGACTCAATAAATACAAAACAAAAATATTCTATATTTTACATGGAAATACCTGTAGAAGCACAATATTATTATTGTAATGAGGATAAATGAATTAAATGAAGAATAAAAATTGTGTACAATATTAAATAACTGTTAGATGGAATAATATTTACTTATAAATTATTGTGTATCTTCAGACGTTGATGTAGCCTACTCCTTTGGAGAGCAAACAACCTATTTTCAGTTGAGTTATGGAAACACGAATCATCATGCTCAATTGATGCGTCCAATTCTTGAATAAATGTGTGCAATTATTAAAATAGCTTAATTGTATGTATTAATTAAAAGCACATTCCATCAAAAAGCGGGTAACAATAGCGTCAAAGACTCGGTGTGATACCTAGTTGCAAACTAATAAAACTTGATGTAAAGTGACAGTAGACTTGAAAGATGATTTCATTTAGAATTCCACATTCCAAAATTGATATCGAGGTTGTTTGGTGAGACGATACATTTGCATAGATGAAGTTTGTCGCCAGAAGCATAATGTTATGGAATGATAAAACGAAAACCTTGTTTTAGTTGTTGGCTGCCTTCCCTTCTTGTCATGAACTTTGTCTCACACATTTCGCGATGGGCAAAGCTAGAAATGCAATCAGCGATGGGTGGGAGACTCATAGCAAATGCATAGGCTGTGTCACTGTTGCCTAGCAACCACGTCTTCAAGCTCAGTCTCTCCCCTACTTATTTGTTCTTGCATTTGGATTCCATATCAGTTTTCAGTATCGTTTCAAGAAAATATAGAACTTGAATGTAACTGCTATATTTATTACTGTTTGACAAGGACTTTTCAGTATTTGATTTTTTTACGGAATTTCTATCCATTTAGAATATTTATTGCTGTTCAGCAAGAAATTTGAAAAAAGTAAAATTGGACATTTAAACATTTTTTTATAGTGCGGTAAAACTTTTCTGTTGAAAATATTTTCTTCCACAAACTCACGATTTTGACATTTGTTTTTGATTCAGCCTTTATTATTTATAAAGTAGAGCCTTTCTTTTTTGGAAAACACCCCCCCCCCCCCCAACCGCCACTAATAAGTGGTGTACACAGTAGATCCGACCTTAGTTTAAACCAAGAGAGAAAAGGGTTTGGGCTAGACCCTGTATGATATGCTACTATTCATGATTTGGGATCAAATCCTTTCAGTTTGAAGTAATAACTGACAATCTAACAACTGAAAAATATACAGAATCAGAATTTATTTGAAATTAATAAATTCTGTATCCAATCCTTTTCACAGGAAAACTCTTAATGAAATATATACAGAATAAAAATCTAAATAAATTCATGAGATGCTATGAAAGAACTTTATGAATCTTTATTCATGGATATGATTCTAAAAACAAAATCCCATAAAGGCCATGAAAGTTAATTTCTAGTATGAAAAATAACCTTTTTCTTTCACGTCGTCGTTTGTCGGCTTCGGTGGCTCAGTCGGTTGGAGCGCATGTCACTGATTAGATAAGACTCTGGCGGCCTGCTGTTCCTAAGCTCTCGAGTTCGAATCCCGTTCAAGCTTGGATGTTTTCACCTTGTCATAATTAACCTCATTACCCAAGTCTCAAGACTCATACGGGTATCATCCGACAAATACAAAATAAAAAAGTGGGATCCCTGAGGAGTGAATCTTGTGTTGAATTATTGGCATTAGGCTTTCTTCCAGATGCTTTTACAAACGCTAGCCTTAGCTAATAGGCATTGGTAGTGGTGAAAGTGGGGAGAGAAGGCAGTTTAATGTCATGCCAATGACGAAGTTGAAGAAGGTATAATATTGAACACGATAATTTAACTGAATGGAATTTCAATGATTTTGTAGGTAAAATTTGAATTGTATGACTCATTTAAAAAATATATTCAGTTGAAAATATATAATATATAAGAGAAATAATAATTTTTAGACTGTATAAGAGAAATAATTTATCTTGAAATCATCAGCCTTATGAACAATGGGTCTGAATGTTATCCATGTCATATGATATTATTAATATTAGTATCATTAACCATGGTGACATTATTTTCTTAATAAACAGTGAAGTCAGGGCTTCTATAGTCTTCCCTTTGTGCCAAGCAATTTATGTTTTGTGACACAAACTTTTCTGTGACTCAAGATATCAATTCCATGATAAATGGTCCATCCTTCACTCAACATATTCTAATTTTTAACATGTTTCATTGGTTTATAAAGCAACTAGCTATTGTGCCCGTCCTTCCTACGGTTTATGTTTAGAAATAAGACTAAATATGTTTCGACTTTTTTGATAGCAACGATCATGAAGTTGTTAGCAGCTTAGTAAACAACTTAGAACGTAAAAAATTCAGTGACAGTTATCAGAGAGAATATTTGAGAACAGCTGATTTCATGATAAATTACGTGATTTGCTATGGTAATTATGTGGTAATAAAACTCACAAGAAATGTATCCAAAATCGCACAATACTTGGTTTTTAAACGTTAATTATTCTGTTAAAAAGAGTTAATTTAGTTTTTTATAGCTAAAGAAATTGTCAAAAAGGTTTTCAATACTGATAAATAACTTTAATCCCGATCGATGCTCTCGTTTTTCACGAGAAGGCCGAGTAAAATGTATCCAAAATCGCACAATACTTGGTTTTTAAACGTTTATTATTCTGTTAAAAAAAAGTTAATTTAGTTTTTTATAGCTAAAGACATTGTCAAAAATGTTTTCAATACTGATAAATAGCTTAAATCCCGATCGATGCTCTCGTTTTTCAGAAGGCCGCGTAAAATGCCTTCGGGGCCGTGACAGACAGACAGACAGAAATTGAGATGAGACTTGTTTTGGCTTCTTTAATGTATAAAACGAAAAATAACCAAAAAATATGCAATTCTGATAAATGTACAGACAAAACTCTAATTTTATTTATATAGATGGATGTAAGGGATTCAAGCAAACTACAGAAGCAGCTGTGATAAAATTAAATGCTTATGGGATATGTTGGTTGGGAGACCTTTACGGGTAGTTCCACCTCGCCACTTGAACCATTTTATTTCAAACATGGTGGACCTGCAATTTTAGGTGGGTTCCGAACCACCTGCAAGTGATTTTACAGCAGAGAACAGAGTCTTTTTTGCTGTCCAATCCAATCGGTCACCCTTACAGAGAGGGACCAGGAGCGTTTCTTATCTAATATGATTGGATTAAGAGAGAGGGACCAGAGCGTTACTTATCTAATCTGATTGAACAGGTACCTGCTACGGCTTTGGCTATCAACTCCCTCAGACGCTGTGATGAAAGCTTTATTGTCGGTGAAGCACTTTTATGGTACATGGAAGTGCGTAGTCGTTCTGATAGTTCATCAATTATTAAACGTTTATGAGGTGAACCAGCTGGGTTTTTGAAAGCTTCATTGCCCATTAAATTTTTCTCACACCTATGCACTAAACATGGCTATCATCATTGCATGCAGTAAAGGCGGTTATTTATTTTACAGTGCTATTCTACATCTTACTATATCAAGTATCAAAAAAGTTTATTCTACTAGGAGACACACTACCACACTAGTCTGGAATTTTTTTCCAATTGTCAATGCTCCTATTTCCTTTCCAATCGTCAGTAAGCCAACCACACCAAACGGCAAGAGAGCATCTTTTAGTAGCCCTACATTGGCTTTTGTTGAAAGCTAATCCAATTTCTACTAGACTTTATCTGATGTGATTAAATCTCTTTCTGGCTCCTTCAAATAGATTCTCCTTTGTAGTCCCGATGCAGGCTCAGGATTCTCGTTGACACACACACACACACACACACACACACACACACACACACACACACACACACACACACACACACCCGCACACACACACCCGCACACACACTTGTTATTTAGTAGACGATAGTATGCTCCTTCCTCTTTGTTTTACTTCTTTTCTCGTTCCTACTACATACTTATTTTCGATCTTTCTCTCTTACCATTTTTTTCTCAAATTCGTTTCAACCTGTGCTCCATAGTATGAAAACTGTTTATTCGATTCTTCTAAATGTCTCACTTGAACTCCAACAATTTTCTTCACATTCTCTGTCCCTAATGAATGTTTTCTGCTATTATTTAATGTTTTGGAATATCTTGGTGTAGTGATTAAATTTTTCGAGAGTGTGATTTGACTGCTATCTGGTTGGCTGCTGGTACTCTGGTTTAATTCCCCGCTGAGCTTCCAAACTTTTATTTTAGAATCAAATAAATTGTTGAATTTCTTCTTTCATTACGAATTTAACTTTTTAGAATATTTAACGACATTGCAGTAATTTTGCAAAATTACTGCAATATTCTGATTTATACTAAAAAGTTGAATTGAGTAAATTCTTATTATTTTATTATCATTCCATACCATTCAGACATGCATAATTCATCCATGAAAAATAGAATCTTTCAGCCATAAAAAAAAATACAGAACTTATGAACCACTAATCAAAGCAAATGAAATCAAAATACAATAATATTGCATAAATAATACAAAAATCTAGAATAAATAATATTATTTTTTACTCACTTTTCACCAAAGACCTTTAAAGATGAGTAGAAAACACGACTAGAAAACGCTTGGTCAAAAGTGAGTGAAAATATTATTAATTTATTTTCAAGTCGTTGAATTCACTATAAACATTTAATATTAACAACGCAGATCGTTACGGAACAAGAAATCCAGGAACAAAAACTACTTCTGATTTTTTTCAAACAGATACTCCACCATTATGTTTTTCGGGGCAATCCATCGTATTAAGAAATCTATTAACAATATTTAAAAAACTCTTCTGATCATAATCTATTGAATTTTTCTTGTAAATATATCATGTTTCTTATAGGAACGACAGTAGTTAGATAACGTATCTGAAAGATGTTTCAAAAAACATTCATCTCTGCAATTCCTTTGTCATTATCTGTTACAGTTTGATAAGTAAAATAGCAGAATGACTATCATTGAAAAACATTTAAAAAATATATTTGTACACGGTAGCTACTGTAACTGAGTTTGGTTCAAACTCTTCCCTTGGTAAGAGTATAATTATAATATTCAACTTTATTGTTGCATAACATTAAAACTAGTATTAGTATTATTAGTACTTGTATTTGTAATCACTTCAAAATATCATGAAAGATTCTATTTGTAATAGATTCTATTGGTAATTGTCATTATTTGTTAATTGTTTTGCAACAAGCCCCAGAAATATCTTCTTTTTAAGGATCTCTGAATCTCTCTAGCTCGCTTTTATTATGCTATTATAGGGGCTACAATCCCTAAGTTCCCTTGTACATTTGGCGATTTTTTCTTGTTTTAAGAAATCTTTTTTAATTTGAAGAATAATAAGGCTCTAATTTCAAGAAAAGCTCATTGTTTGGTGTTTGGGGGGAAAAACCCACATCAGTGCGTGGGTGATAAGTTGTGTGATGATGATTGATGAGTTGGACCTACTGTTTAAGGTGGGTTTCGAACCACACTGGTCAAACAAAAGCGGTCACCCTTCCAAGGGCAGCCCGATATCTTATCTGACTTGACAGATACCTGGCACGGCTCGCGCTTGTCACTTCCTTATTTACCTTTTTTTGTAGTGGTGAAGGTGATATTGTGGAAGACATCCATAATGAATAATAATAATAAGACGAAGTTGTCACAACCACATTTATTAATAATAAAAAATGTTTGGGTTGTTATACCATTATCAATCTCAAACAAACGGAGTTTGGTATAACAACCGAAACTACTATTTCACTATTTTTAATAAATGTGATTGTGAGAACTTCGTCTTATTATTTATTATTCCTTATTTTACTTGTTCGAAGTAATCTTTCAGCCAATAGTTCAATCCAAACTTTATTGCAAGAAATTAAACAAAATCAATGTTAGCCCTATTTATAATTGAAAAAAGCGGAATTAATTTACCTTTCGGTAAATTCAAAGGGGCCGCTCTCACTGTCCCGACCTTATTGCAAACGAGGGGTAAAAAGAAGAACGCAAAATTTGATATATATCCAACCTAACCTCAGCACTTGACTGTCAATTTATATTCATTCCCATAGCAATATGACTGCAAGGCTCTGACTACACGGTACATGCAAAGTCTTTGCGTTCCAGACAGCGTATATCACGCCACTAAGGGGCCTTCTATAATGATTGAAAACAGAACTGTCAACTTCTATCAGCTGTTCCTTTAAGGATAAATTTTCCCTTTTTGTGTCCTTCAGCGAGGACCAACAAACTTAATTTTAATTTATTTTTTCTTCTTATGGGGTGCCTACCACCTCCTGAAAATTTGGTGCCTGTACTCACTGTAGTTTTTGCTCTGAAGTTTTATGCGTTCGGACAGACATACGCATAATGCTCTCCCCCTATGTACTTCGTACAGTGAGAGCTAAAAAGGATGAATGCAAAAACCCTTGTATATGATGGAATTCTCTTTATTGTAAACAGTTTAAAAATCACAAGTGCCTCTGTTCTCCTGTGCCCAGTTATCCCATGCTCAACCTGTAAAAAAATAATAGAGAAGTGTAGTAAGTTTACAGTGATAGAGTTATTGAATTGGAAATTTCAAACTCAAATATAAATTCTCGCATAGAATAAATAAAATTGTAGGAAGCTACTAGAAGAATAGTTCAAATCAGCCGAATTATCTCTAAAAGAACATTCAACATAGAATTGAAGAGTTACATGACAGGAAGATGGCATGACAGCCGAAAGATCTCGTTTTGAGTGTAAGTGAATGATAATTATTATTTTCTTACAAAAATAACTGCAATGTCGCGAATTATTCTAAAAAGTTTAATCAATAAGTGGAGTTCGTAATGGAAGAAGAAAATTCAACAAGTTTCATGAAATCTCTAAGAATCTTTTGAAAAATCTTTAGTATCCATAACATTAGACGCCAATAATAAATAATAAAATTAGTAGAACTGATTCTGATATTGTGAAATCTTATTGAAACAAAACATAAGTTGTCCAATTATAACGTCAAGTGAACAAGGCGAATGTTGTTGAAGAATAACGTACCAAATTTTTGGGGAAAAATTTAAAACCCAGAAGAAAAAACAAAAAACCCAATATACCAATTAAAATGGTAGTTATCTGAACTACTGCCGAAGAATGTTTAGGTCTAATTTTGCTAGTTCAGTAGAGCTCCGATTATCCGCGGAATTGGTTGGCAAGTGCACCGCGGATAGCAAAAATCGCGGATAACCCGAAAAAATACAAGAATGATGTGAAAACATGAAAAGTATATTTCAGCATAAAAACTATGTTTTATTGTACAAAAAACATGATACGTGAACTTTTCAAAATATGTAAAGTACAGCAGAAACTTTTGCTCTACATCTAAATCACTAAAATAAAGAACACTAAACAAAAAACAATGAACTTTTAACAAATAGTGTACAGTTACGCCTTTCTAAGAAAAATCCGGCACTCGTTTAAAAACATTTTCGCGGCACTCGCGAATAATCGGGGCTCTACTGTAGTTATTTTTTATGTACTTGAAGGTAGGTAATTGAAACATTTAATGTACTTACTTTTACTTGGAAATCTCTTGGGTTGAGATCCCTTGATCAGCATGAAGCATAAAATTAGAAAGGCATTGGTGGCATTGGTGGCATTGGAAGTCCTAACGGTCCAAAAGGTGGAATCCCAAGAGGTGGGAACCCAAGAGGTGGAAATCCAAGAGGTGGAAGCCCAAGAGGTGGAAGCCCAAGAGGTGGAAATCCAAAAGGAGGAAACCCAAATAGTGAAAATGGATTAAAGGGAGGCAGGAGAGGCATTGGTGGCATGAAAGGGAAGAAAGGCTCCTAGAACAAGAATAAATTATTATTAAATTGAACGTTTTCAACAAATATCTTTTATGAATTTTCTGTGGTAGTCATGAAATAATTTTTGTTGTAAATAAATAAGAGCTTAAATAAATTGATTCAATATGATTACTTTTTCCCTTCAACTAATAGCCTAGTTTTAATTTTTCACTATCTTCATAACCGTCATCACAAAGTTCAGTTGAGCTGGTAGAGCTACAGTTATTGAAAAATGGAATAACCTAGATAAATAAATAAGCATTCGATGACTGACTACAAGAATATATATATATATCCAATTTCAAATTCATTTATTCGCACAGTTGATACAATACATAAATACATCATCAGTTGTAAAAGAATACATTAACACAAAATTTAAAAAAGAAACATTAAACGGTACAAACAATACAATTTAACTGTTAGACAAATGAAAATTATAACAAACTTATTCACATCAACTGTCGAATAAATAATTTCAAGTACCCCGAGGAAAGCTAGTCCTGTTTGAGGCACCTTCATGTTAAATGTAGCGTGCAAGACAGACAAGCTTGCAAAGAGCTTTTGAACACAACATTTCAATAAGCTATTGCTCCAAGGCATTACTATGTTTATGAAAAAGAATGAATATATCATGTTAATCAATGTATAAAAAATAAAAACTTTCCTCTGTCTTGGTAAAATATGTTTGTGGATTAAACCTGAACACGGTTTTGAAAACATTATCAATTCCCTGTAGGCTGCATTCATACTGGAGTGGATCATGGGCAAATAAATGTCCATTTTATGAGGTTGTTATGAATAATTGTATACTTTATATCACAAGGCCACCTCAATGTCATGGGCTAAAAATATATTTTTGTCTAGAAATATTAAATATTTTTGTCAATGAATATTGACAATGTTAATGAATAATTTTCATGAATATGAGATGTCACATGTTTATTTTATTCTCATCGCAACACCTTGATAAAAATATAGAGTACTTTGTTTTATGCAAATAAGTGAATACTCCAATTGTTATAAATGTCTTGTAATTTTTTCAATTTATTGTGGGAAACTTCTAATAATTTTTTGAGGTAAGAAATTATTCCAAAGAAGTTATCATCCACCATGGAATGGATAATCTTCTAGCTGATTGATACAAAGTGTATTACTGTGCTCACTCTTTGTATCAATGAATCACATGTTTTCTCTACTTTAATTGACTGTAAATGGCAATATAATTCATAGAATAATCATCAAAACAAAAATGTACAAAAAACAGAACTTACAGGATTGGGCTGGGGCTCTGCTGCAGCAAGCTGGAATAGAAGAAAATAAAGATTATTCCATAAACCTGCATTGGAATTACTGTACTAAATCTTCTACAAGTTACCAGCTCTGGAAATTGTAAAAATATACTACATTTTGATTTGTTCCCAAACCGTTATTAGCTGTGCGTCTGTGAATATCTGAATATTTTCATCACGTTACGTTATTTTTCAAAATATAGGAACCATTACTTCAGATCATTTGTGAATTTATCGGATGTACTACACATGTCGGATGAAATCACATTTAAAGAAACCAGGTACAATTTGGCTTATCTGTATTGCAGCAAACTTATCAGATATCCCTAGCTTAGTAATTTATCGATTGTGTCCAATACAGAGCTTGTAGTAATCTTTATCTTTAACCAACTTGAAATTCAATTGCAACTATTGAATTTATTGTTTATTGATAAATATCAGTTGACCTGAGACGTTTTTGTTTTTTTATTGTAAATTGTAGTTGTTCAATAAACTATCATGAGTATGAGATTCTGCATGAGTAGAGAATGTTGAATTTCTAGAAATCTGATGGAACAAAGTATGATAGCGGTACACTAGTTGACAGTGCTTGTTTCTTAACATGATTCAATTTTAAGTCTACCAGTCTGAATTATTCCATGACTGTTTTAGACATGTACTGTTTTAAAGAATCTATCATAATTTGTACCAGTACTTGAAGTTTGGTACTAGTAATAATTAATTTATATTTTTCAGTCTACACTCTTTTTTGCCTTATCCATTGTTCGTTGTTGTTGTTATAACTATGGACTTGTTATTTATTTTTTCCATTAATTGTTCTAAAATTTAATTATAACAGGTAAAACGTTCAGTAGAAATTGTTTTTCATCAACATCTATTGCGATGTTTTCCTCTACAGAAATGAATTCTCTAATGGTATTTTCCAAATATGGTAAACAAAAATTAATATATCTAAATATTTTCCATGCAATGTATCAATAATAATAGTAATATATTGTCATATAATCAATGTACAAGCAAAATAAAAATCATCAATAATAATAATAGATATAATCAATATTTAATACTATAAATTTCTCTTACAAACAGCTATATGTAAACAGAATTTATTAAATTCCTGGATTTCTTGTTCCATGACGAACTGCGTTGTTAATATTAACTTTTCATGTGAAATTTAACGACATGCAGTCAAATATTTGTTAAGAATAAGTATAATAACTCACTTAATTGATTCGAAAGTACTCGGCCAGTTTAAGTGAGTTATTATACTTATTCTTAACAAATATTTGACTGCATGTCGTTAAATTTCACATGAAAAGTTAATAGAATTTATTAATTTCGAATTCCTTTAATTGCTATTACTTTATACTGAAGCTGCTCAATGTTGTTGCCAATATCCGCCATTGCGGAAGTCTTCAGTATAAAGTAATAGCAATTAAAGGAATTCGAAATTAATAAATTCTGTTTATGTATATTTGTCAGTTTATTCAATTGTCAGTCACTTCAAACTAACTTGTCAGCTATATGTTTTGCAGTAATCAAATTTCATTTCATTTATTTCTTCAAAATACATTTCTTGTATAATCATACAATTTAAACCCTCTTGCTAATAGCTATTTAAGGGAATTTCATTGGCAATAGTTACAAGTGCTTATTCCATTGTGCAGGAAAACCACCCATCATATTAATTCTTTGAATTCTACCACTGCAGATTCTAATCTGAATTTGGCCACCTATTGTATTACTTCTTTGAATTCTACTACTACAGATTCTAATCAGAATTTGAGCCACCTATCATATTAATTCTTTGAATTCTACCACAACCACTACAGATTCTAATCTGAATTTGAGCCACCTATCATATTAATTCTTTGAATTCTACCACTACAGATTCTAATTTGAATTTGAGCCACCTTTCATTTTAATTCTTTGAATTCTACCACTACAGATTCTAATCTGAATTTGAGCCACCTATCATATTAATTCTTTGAATTCTACCACTACAGATTCTATTCTGGGTTTGAGCTGATAAACAAGTCACAAACTTAAACGTCACTTCAGCCGTGAATAATAGAAAGAGAAACTACTGTTTTTACTTACAGCCAAGATGCCACAAAGGAAAAGGATGATAGCAATCTTCTTTCCCATGGTTAGAGTTGAGCTGAGCAGAGAAGTTGAGACCTGCAAGTGTGACTGCTAGGGAGTTATCCACCGCTTTTATATCAAAGTTTCCCTTCATTCTACAATTATCTCCTTATTGAAAAAAACGTCAATAGTCTAGAACAATGTGTACAACATTCAAAATAACAATAACCTCGAATGACATCTGAATAACAATAAGTGATCTGAAAACGCATATGTTTTTGACACCTGACATTCTGCTTGAGCTATTTAAGTCAAATATGAGCATTCAAATCAAAATTGTTGTCTATATAATGCTTTTAATGAACTTAGTTGCTGTGCATCCATCGAGTCTGCTAAGTTGAACAATTGAGACAGATTTGTGTATTCAATTTATTACATTGTCACCAATGACAGTAATTGAATTTATAAATGATAGTTTATCTTCTTCAACTAGTAAAATTTCAAGTGCAGTAATACTGGTACTCTTCTCTAAGTATTTTATCAATTTTTAGCATTACTATACCTCCCATTATTTTTCTTATTTGTAATCTCATAAGACTAAGGCATCTCTCATGGGGCTATTCAGTATCCACTCTGACACTACTTTGTTCTTATTCATTGCATGATATCCTCCACTTCCTTCTTCATTGACAACTTTCATATCTCAATTTTTGTCATGATCAACTTCAGTATAGAAATAATCTAAAATACTATTTTCCTACAGTGACACGAAAAAGTGCCTATTTTTCACTAACTGTAGTACACAAAATAGTCTATTCCTTCACCAGTGCGGGAACGTAAATTCCAGTGCGATAATAGTTATGGTATTTGTGTAACTAGTGTGCAAAGTGGCGGTTTTCTGCATCGAGAAGAACAGTTTTTTTCATGAGCCGAAGGCAAATGAAAAAAGTTTTTTGAGTGCAGAAACAATACTTTGTGCTCGAATTACACATTGAATTTTTTCTTCAGTACTGTATAAAGTAATTTGAACAGAACAAAACAAGATATACATAACCTGGCAATTTCTCACATAACCTATCTTTAAATCAAATCGATTTCAACAACAACTACTACTGACTATATTTCGTTGCTGAAGCAGAGTAGCCAACCTATTTTTGAATGCAGAATAGGAAACCTGCGTATTACATGCTCACTATTTTGTGTTGTTAGGTTGCAAATCTGGAGAGCGGAAAAGTACTTTCCTGCACTGGAATTTACTTTCCCGCACTGGTGCAGGAATAGACTATTTTTCGTGCTATAGTTAGTGCAAAAATAGGCACTTTTTGCATCACTGTAGAAAAAGTACTTTTCCGCACTCCAGATTTGCAACCTAACAACACAAAATAGTGAGCATGTAATACGCAGGTTCCCTATTCTGCATTCAAAGGTTGGTTGGCTGCTCTGCTTCTGCTACGAAATACAGTGAGCTGTAGTTGTTGAAATCGATTTAATTCGAAGTTAGGTTATGTGAGGATTGTCAGGTTATGTATGTCCTGTTTAAATTACTTTATTCATTATTGTAGAAAAAATGTAATGTGTAATTCAAGCGCAAAGTATTGTTTCTGCACTCTAAAATCTTCTTTCTCTCGGTGCAGAAATATTCCACTTTTCGCTCTAGTTACACAAATACCTATTTCAATTCCAATTTATCTGCTGTTTCTTTTTCATTTTTCCCCATCAACTTGTTCAAATGCTTACTCAATAAAGTGAGCATTTCTCAAGTACTATGCTATTATTTATGATAGCCTAAATTAACAAAAGCATCAGAGACCTAACCCAGAAAATTTTTGGTTTATGTCCAATTAAATATATATCTTGTTGACTCTCATGAATGGGATATGGTCATGCGATTTTGGAATGATATCGTATAGTGTTCTATTTTATTTGAATGGACTTAATTGATTCAAGTTTTTAATTTTATTGAATAATTTTTCTTCATCAATAATATTGGAATCTTGTTTTCTTTAATGATTTTAAAGATGGTATATTGGATGGTATTTTATTTAAATATACATATAGTGAAATCGTTTTAATAATGTTTATTAGAAGGATATAAGTTAATTATTAATAATTCTAGTATATTTTTCTGTAGCTCGCCGACGTATGGCGGGCTCCTTCCTCATGCTCGAGCTTGCTCTTTTTTGGAAGTAGTTCCTAATCATTTTCTATATTGTATCTTTTCTTATATATTTTTTACAATGTAACGGATTATTTTCTATATTTTATTAAATTATGCATTGTAATAAGTACCGTAATAAATATAAATAAACATGCCTTATTAATTCTATGCCTCAAATTAAATGTACCCAAGTTCATTTTATTTATGCCATGTCTTCGTACTTTTTCATCAAGCTCTCTGTATTAATAATGTTATTAATTTTCATAATTAAGTGGACACAGTTTGACTAAATCAAGATATGTATTGCTTACTTGAAATTCTATAAAGGCTACTGTTTACTTCTGATACCTTTTCTGAACAATTAATTTCTCCCTCCATTTTTATTTTTTAATCATGTATGCTGATTCCAATCTGTGAATTTTCCATGACAAATACTTGATGAACAATCTGGGTTCGAATCCCACTCCACCGTCAGGCATTTATGAGTAATCATTCACCTCATTACCCACGCACAAGTCTCGGATTCATGTGGGCATCATCAGCAAAAAAAAAAATCTAATATCAAAACTGACACGGTATATGATATATGATTTTCACTCACACTGGAGATACTGGAGGAGCTTCATGAAAATCATATATTAAATAGAAATACAGTGTCAGTTTTGAAATTAGATTGCTAATTCCAACCTAAATTATGAAGCACCATAAATAACTAGCTAGCAGCTACCATATTATTTTTATTGGCATTTTATAATGATCATGAATAATAAATAAATAATCATGATTATGCTTTATATTGGTTGAACAAAAATGCTAAATGTAGCAAATGTTAATTTTATTCCTGGATTTCTTGTTCCATGACGAACTGCGTTGTTAATATCAACTTTTTATGTGAATTCAAGTGTGAATTCAATTATATTTGACTGCAAGTCGTTTAATTCACATAAAAAGTTGATGTTAATTTTAGTTTGATTGCGATCAAGAATTATAGATTACATTGGACATTTTTTCAACGAATGTGTTTGTGACAATTGATAAGTATTGTTCATAAAAGACCCTCTAAAATATCATGAAAACTCTAAAAATATCTCCAATTTGCCCATGGCTTCAATGTAAACGAGGCTTCATTGCCCATGCTGATTATGAACTCTGCAAATGACATCTTCATGTAACTGAGATGAAGCGGGATCTGTGTTGGGCGCCATATCAAAGCCTGGATAGTGTTAAGTAGTATGATAACGACAAACGTTAACAGAGCCTGTGACAAGCAAACAAGTCGTTATCCAGATCCCGGCTTATTAGCATCCCACTTCACTCCCACACTTCCATCCCACCCTCTACCACAAGTACACCCACTATAGTAGATCCATACTGACCCATCATAACTGCTCGCTGAGTGAGGGATCAGCTACAAAATCATAAAATTGCACTTTTCCATTGCGCTAGTAATTAATTGAGTCAGTCTCCATCGATGACAAAGTGTCATATTAGTGTGTTATATTTAGTTTGGATTGTTTTGTTTTGACAAATTGGTTTTGTACAATCTTGAAAATTTGTAATGTGTAGTGGGTTCTCAGTTCACTTGAGTTGTATTGAGTTGGGATTGTTTTGTTTCAAGAACGTTTTTCTACATTCTTGCAAATTTAACTTCTAGCAAGATCGGAATCTGACATTTTTAACTTTGACTCCTCCCCCCCCCCCCCCAAAAAAAGTAGGCTCATTGAAAATAGCAAGTTCCTATTTAGAGAATTTGTATTTTCCATGAACAAACGAAAGATTATTTTAAATCTAAGATAATATATCAGAACTGAAAACATTTAAATGAATGAACAGATAGAAATAAGCTTCGCTCTCGTAGGTCCTGTCTGTAACGGTGACCGATTAGATTGGCCAGCAAAAAAAGACACTGTTCTCTGCTGTAAAATCACTTCCCGGTGGTTCGGAACCCACCTAAAACTGTAGGTCCAACTAATCAATCACCATCATCCAACTCATTACCCACGCACAGGTCTCAGACCTATGTGGGCTTCATCCTCAGAAAAAATTATGAGCCTTGCCTTCAATATTTTTGATTTTTTAGAGTTACTTAGAATTTTAGAATATTTAGAATTTTATATTTACGTTTTTGTAAAACAAATTATTTCCAATGTACCGTTCTTAAGAATACATCATAGGTTATGAGTTTTTGTTAGTTATAGTACCGTATCTCTATTGGATTTTTGTAATAATAGTACTGTCTTTTTTTTATTATTCATATTATATTCAATGTTATAAGTTTGGTACAACTCGCATCCGCGCACAGATTTTTCTTTGCGTATACGTTTTATCCATCATGTATTGAGACATTTGTATTGTTCATATTTTTTGTTGAGAATGGAAATAAATTTGAATTTGAAGTATGAATTGCTCAATAAAGGTACTTGAAAGTTTATATTATTCATAGGTTTACATAGATTATTCAAAACTTTTCAATGAACTGATAACACTAAAAATATCTATGAATGATATTTAAATGTCACTGTTAAAATAAGTTCAACCAAATACCGGGTAATCTGAAAATAATCAATTACAGTGTCTAAGAGCTGAAGTTGATTATCAATATAAAAAAGAGTTACATTAATCAATCCATTATAATTAATCAGGGAGATAATTTCTTCACGGGGTTTTAAATTCTATAACTTTTTGGATAAAACTAGTAGTATATTCACATAAATATAATACATAAAATATGTAAAGCAAAAACGAAGTTCATTGGTCAGGAATATTAATTTATTAATCAACAAAATAATTACAAGTTAGTTTGAAGTGACTGACAATTGAATAAACTGACAAATATACATAAGCAGAATTTATTAATTTCGAATTCCTTTAATTGCTATTAGTTTATACTGAAGACTTCTGCAATGGCGGATATTGACAACAGTATTGAATAGCTGATGGAAATCGATGAATGCTGTTTAATAATGCTGTAAAATAATAAATTCTGTTTATAACAAAATAATCTCATTTCTTATCAATTCATAAGGATTAAGATCAAGGCAATCGAATTAATTGGATTTAATCAAATTGCTTGTTGCAGGTTCTAAATAAGCTCTTGTCCTTGTATTGCGTGTTTAATGGTTTTGTCTAGTACGAAGAAGGGCGGTGCTGTCAGTGACATACGATACAATCAAACTCCCAGGAATGTGATTAAGTTTAGTGTTAATGACTTGGTAGAGAAAATAGTACGCGTTGAAGTGGTTGATTGTAGAAAACCGAGATTGAGTGAGAGAGAGGAATTGAAGAGAAAGAAGTATGAGAAAAAGGTTGGTTGGTTTGAGTCGAGTGAAAATTCTTTTTTCCTCCTTCAACTTCTCTTCCTCCTTTCCTCCGCCCATACTTCAAGTGCTCTTCGTCTCAAGGATACGTAATTGGGAAATTTTGTTGTAATCCACTGTGAAATCTTCTCTGCCTTTCCTTTTTATCTACTAATTAAACTTGAAACTGAGCCGTGCGCTTTGCTGAGAAAGAGTGCCGTAATTAGCTGAGAGGTAGCTGACAACCCTCCGACTCACCACTAAATAGTGGTCCAGTCACTTCCTCAGTGGATAAGGCAATTATTAAACATCACCCACACATTTCTTTGATGCTTCTTTTCTTGTCTTCTAAATTGCCGTTTTTTGCCTTTTTCGCAATCAACATTTATTCAGAATTAGGAAGAATATTAGGAAGAAATTGTGATGATACCAGATTTCAAATTAGATTGAAAATTACAGTACCTCGTAAAAAATAATTTATTATTTACAAGTAAAAATGAGAGTATAAATTCTGTAAGTTTGGTCTCTACTTTTATTGAAATTACTGTATTTTTGGACTTTGAATAGTAACTGTTTATTCATATTCATAGAGTATTATAATTAAGTGCTGCTTACGAGTCAACAATCAATAACTTTTGCTGGAAATGCCGTTCGGTATCACGTATGTTTTCCATATACAGTTTAAAATTGGCTTACAAAATCATATAAAAAGTATTTCACTTTTAAAAATGAAACAATTACTGCATGAATAAGCATTTCAAGCAGTTTTCCCCACTTGAACTTGCCATTAAAATAAATTTATTGTTTGCCTGCATTAGACATTAGATAAAACGTAAAAGTTTATGTGCTTTGGATTCTCTACTTGTGATTTTCTGAATGTATGTGCAGTTTTGGGCCAATAGCCTATTGTATCTTCACATTCAATTGTATTTATTCAGTCTAGATGACTAAATAAAAATTAACATGAATACTTCGGCCTCAATTGCTCAGTCAGTTGGGGCGCTTGACTTTGATTAGATAAGGCTCTGGCTGGCTGCTTTTCCTCGAGGTCTTATGTTCGAATCTCATTCAGGCTTGGATGTTTTCACCGTATCATTATTCACCTCACTGCTCACGCACAAGTCTCAAGACTCATATGGGCATCATCCGACAAAAAAAAACAAATTCAAATAATGCAATCTTGTGCTATTTTATTTCAGTTCATCTGCCACTCTGACTTCAGCTTTTGACATGAAATAATTAATAATTTAGAACTAGAATAATCCAGTCTATTCTAGACAATTCTGATTTTAGCTTGGCATAGCTTGGCTCATCATTTTAACTTGGCTTACTGACACATGCTTTTTATTGTGGCTACAGGTGAAATAAGCTTTGTTCATCTCAGATACAAAAAAGGCTACATCAATTATTATGTTACTTTCCAAACGTTTTTGTCGAATAATTGGTTTGGACGCAGGAAGTAACTCAGAGGTGTGCTGAATAGTATACACACTCACCTGTGCAGCTGACTGTATAAGTGGCAGTGGAGTGTTAAAAATAGAGATCCAGAATTTGTTTCAGTGGGCTTGGCAAAGATACAACCATAGACGAACCCAGGGGCGGATCCAGCAGCAGATTTTTGGGGGGGGGGAATACCTGAGTCGGGAATGCTCACCTTGGGGGGGGGGGGCGTTCCGAGGGGTTTGAAAATAGAAAATGAGGCATTAAATCGTTAATCAATTGAAATGAAACCAACTTTCCAAATTTAATTGTTCCCCTATTGCCTGTATGATATTATAATTTTAAATACTAATTTTAATAACATTTTAATGTGTATCGTTACATCACACAAAGCAGTGGCATAACTACAGGGTCTGTCTAGGGGGGGGGGGGGGTAAGTTGCCGGGAGGGTTAGACTCTCGGTACAATAATTACCATAGTAATAATTTTTAACTTGGAGTAGTAGACCTCTAACGATAAATTGAAGCAAAATACATGACTATTTATTTCAGAATGGGGGTTCGGGGAACTCCCCGAGAAAAGTTTTGAAAATTACCTTTCTAAAACTACATGTCAAGTGATTCTAGCCATTAATTCTTCTAATTTAACACTTCAAGCCACGTTATATATCAAAGTAAATTTTGTCTAGTTCTTGTGTTACTGTCAATGGGAGATCCGGGACCTTACTTAAAACTTCCACTTTTCTATATTTGATCCCTCACTGCTCCTGATTGGGGTAATGTACAGTACCGTAGGCTACTTGAAAATTTATTTCAAAATAATTAAGGGGTACTCCTTGAAAACTTTTTAAAAATAAAACTCCAAAACCATATTTTTAGTGATTCCAGACATCTTTGACTTTTGCCAAAAATTGTCTCATAATGGCCTGCTAAAATTCCAAATTTTTTTTTGTCCCGGGGGGATATCCCCCTGATTCCCCCCCTCCATAGTTTTGCTACTGACACAAGCTGTTAATGAAAAATGAAATTAACAAGAAAAATTACATACATTATTCGCAATTGAAAAACTATTCTGTAATCAGTTAAAATCTCCCAACAGTTTTTTGAGGATCCAGGATCTAGGCTCTAGAGCGATTATCTGAGTGAATGTAAAGTAGTGCTAATAAAACGAGTCTGCTTTTTCTGCCATAGCAGTTCTCAGCCATATATTAATAAGCTGCAGAATTCACAAAACACTTTCAGAACTGGCATCATTTTCAGACCAAGTACTGAAAATACACAATATTTGCAATAGAAAATGAATTGTTGGTTAGGCATTGCTGTCTCATTTTCCTCGCTTGTCAACAACTTTGAAAAATCTCCTTCATTTTCTTCTACTTTTAATTTTATCCTTATTTTTTACCCTTTTTCGTATTTTTTCATTTTTATCTCTCTTTTCCTACCAATTTTTATTGCCATCTCTTTTCCACTTCTTCACTGTTTTCTATCATTTCCATTCGTTCCTCTTTTCTTCTTTTTCTCCTTCTTCTCTCTCTTCTTTTTCTTTTCCTTCTTCTTCGCCGTTTGGGGGGGGGGGGAATTCCCCTTTCCCACCCACCCGTGGATCCGCCACTGGACGAACCATCGTCTTACTCCCTGATCCATGATACAACTCTGTTAGCTCAGTGAGGAAAATAATCGTAACCCATCTCACTCCTGGTTTGCATGTACGCTCTTTGGACCAAAACATTATGATAAGGTATGAAAAGTGCCCTACAGTAGAAATTGGCTATGGTACAATACTTATATACTGATACAATATAACTATTAGCTCAGTGAGAAAAGCATCGCAACCTACCTCACCCATTATTTGTGTAGAATAAAACATAATGTAGGTCTGAAGCAGACATTGTATATAGTATACATGCATACATACACACATAATCATTTCTATCTTTTATAAGAACTCATGATTCTCAGATCAAATACAACTCCCATTGAAAGGGTCTTACTAACTTGTTTCGGAATGCAAGTTTGCTTCTAAAAGAGGAGCTTAATATTTATTACAAGTTTACTTTACTAGTTTGCTAAAAACTTACTAGTATAAACTAAGCTCAAGAAAACTCTGATAACAATAATTATTTCATATAGTTTACATGGTGAAACAGAAAATTCACCTCACTCATTTACAACAGGTCCTTCGAATCAGCTCACTGAAGTTGCCCTTAACGAATAGGCTACAGTTGAGCAACACAGCTGTTTCTCAGTGTTAAGCTCACTGCCAATGACAACAGCCCAATCAGACCGGAGCCGGAAACCGGAAGCGAGAACTTGTCTGCGGCCGTGGAATGCTAATGTTTGCAGTGGGTGCTAAAGCAGGTCGAACGTGTGGGATTCGCTCGAGAGCATTAGTCGGATACTTTTCACAGGGCAGCAGAAAGTACCACCACCAGATGCGCCTATCCCACAAGCAAAGCAACAAGTACTGGGGCTATCCAGTGAGGTGCTTCATATAAATGCATGAGGCGTCCCAAAGTTGCCATGGAAACCACTCAGGTTCCCCTCCCCTCCCACTCTGACTAACTACTGACCTTCTAGTTACTTCTTTCAACGATCCTTTCCAACGATGAAAAAAGACCACGGATTTGTTCGCTTCACTTGTACAATTTTTCACAATTTTCCAGCATGGAGGCTTAGGAGGGCTAGTACTCGTTGCTCTTCATTTTACCGTCCCATCTTCTGTAATACGGCTCCATTTAAAAGTAATGGATTGTTACAACAACTTCCCTGTTACAAGCCGGTAAGATCATTGTGAACAATGTTGGTGCTAATGCGGAAACAAGATCGTTGAAACGATTCGAGTAGTGCATGCTTTAATTACTGCTTAGTTTTGACAGATTTATTTCCACTTTCTTGTAGATTTGACGCCTAGTGAAATCCAATCCAATCCAATCCCTATCCAAGCTTTACTTTGGGGTATTTGCTAAGAAATTACTGATACAAAGTACCGTAAGTCAAAGTTAAATGGTATTTATTGCCACAAAACAAAACATAACATTTCAAAGATATTGTTCAAGAAGTAAAGTGAAATTCTATAGTATATAATAAATAGGCCTTAAATTTAGAATACAAACTTCACAATACAAACCTACACAATACATTATTATTATATTAATATTTAATAATATTATTAAAGTAATGGGCTCTTCCAGAAAAGCAAAGCTTGTGCTCTGGAAGAGAGTACAAAATAATGTAGAAGGTAATTTGGATGGATGTATATAAGACAATTTAATCAGTACTACAAAAAAACAATATGCAATATATAAACACTAGAATATAAAGTATAAATATTTGCTAGTATAAAGTACTTACTTTGATAGTATTTGCTCTACTTTTTATGGAGTATTGAGATTTCTATTCTGGAGGGGGTCTAAATTAAAAGGAAGGTGCCATACATTATTTAATACTGTAGTCAACGTATGCCATTGCGAAGGTATTCTGAGTGATTTGTAGCACTAGAAGGAGATAAGGAATTAACTATGTTGGCAAGAGTACTTGGCTTAGAAGTTTTAGATCTACCAGCTGCCTGCCAGTTTAGTTTACTTTCACTTTACTAATTCAACAGCGGCATGAGAGAGACCTAATTCAAAAGGAGTGAAGTAAGTAGTTGAAGTGATTAAAGTGCAATGCTAATAATCATAAACCATACTAATGCCTCAATCATAATATGCTAACATTATTTTTCTAATTTTTGTAATGTTAGCCCTACTAGTACCACCATAATACTTAGTATCTTTTCAAAGAAGGAGTACACTTAGTTACCCTTATCCCCTATTATCCAGGGGTGCCCACAGGGGGGCTATGACGCAGACTGCGTCATTGAAATTCATGGTGGGGGGGGGGGGTAGTTCTAAAAATGTTTGGGGAGTAAAGTTGGTTGAAACCGTGTTTAACGTCACGACATTCAAAAATATATTATGAAAGCACCAGATAGAATGTCAATTAATGACAATAGATTTATAATTATTATACTATTGAATATGAATTAGCTAAAATTGCTATGTTTAGGATTTGTGCAGGAATTTATTAAACTATTTCTTTTTACCTTTACAAAAAAAATGTTACCTATGTAAAGAATCCAGGGCTTAATTTCAGCCGGAGCACACCGGAGCGGAGCTCCGGCTATCTAAATCAATAATAAAATCATTTATTTTAAACCAGATCTGAACTAGCATGTTATTTTGTGTATTATGTAATATTATTACTAACCATGCTCAAATGCGTTTAAAATGCACCAATTCAAGTGCAATTGTCAAACATTTTCCGGGGGAGGACCCCCTGACCCCCGGTAAGTCACAGCTCCGGTATTTCTCAATTTAGAAATTAAACCCTGAAAGAATCTCAAGAAATATACATACATTTTGTATATTATCGACTGGGTTTGAATTTTTCCAATACCTATATAAATCTTCTTTTAGTTTTAGAAAGACTACGGGGGGCTTATTTTTTCGATTTTTTTCTGGGGGTTACTTAACTTACGGCTGGTGCTAAATTTAGGGGGGGGGGGTGCGTCATGAGACTTGGGGGTATGGGCACCCCTGTTTTATCCAAGATCTTTAACTACTGTTCTTTAACAGTAGTTAACGTTCTTTAAGAAGTCAAGGTTATTGACCGTTGAATCCAAGATCGTTGACTTTAGAGACAGTCCCTCACCTATGAATCTACTTCTTCATTTTGGAAAATTATTTGATTAAAGACAGTTGAATAGATTATGAAAAATACAGAAATGATTGTTTCGTTATTGTGGACAAACTGTGTGTTATACCACAGGGGAAGGTGACAAATAAACTTTTAAAACTTTAATGCTTTTATCTAGCGGGTATATCCATGGAGAAATAACTTTTTACATTAATTAGTTTAAACTATTCAATTCAGTTACGATGAATCCTAAAATTCCAATTGCAATTATTGCGTAGATTAGTTGTTTATAAGTTGGGTTTTTGCTTATTACAAACTGATTTGTCTTAAGTCACGTTTCCACCAACAGAACATGCTCGGCGAACAGTGTTCGCTGGAATCAGCTGATGTCACCAAACATTTTTTGAAGTTGGTTTGGTGTGGACGCCTTCTCGAACATTATGATCGGTGTGGTGGGGTTAGTAGCGGGAACCTGTTGTTGGTCGTCACTGTTAGCTCACAGACCGAACATTTCATTTGAACTCACGAACATGTTAGTTCACCCATATGTTTCCGTGACCCATGTTTGCCCACCCAATGTTTGTCCGTTTTTTTTATTTGCCAACAATGTTCGGCAGACATGTTCGGTTGGTGGAGACGCGGCTATAGAGATCTTAAACTTGGTGGATTTTATGAGGTATTTTATACTTTGTGTATTTATTTTATTTGTAGCAAGATTGTAATTTGTTCATAAATTTCAGAATTATGTAATTTTGAAACAATGTTAAAAGAGCGTTCCATTAGCCTGATATGAGCGTCAGTCATTGTCTTCTTCAAGGAATTACCACTTTATCGTACCTAAATTGAATGAAGTGTAATTTTCGCCTCAGATCGGCACAAAGTGCAAGTCTAACTCGGTTAGTGTTGGAAGGGTTTTTAGAGGCATTACGCGAAGTGGTGGCAGCCTGATTCTTCTCACATATCTTAGTAAGTCTTGTCGGCTTACTTTGTAGACCTCAACATCCGTTGTGTGGTGTGAGTCACATTAGCCACAAGTGATGCCTGAAGGGTGGCGAAGGTGGTGGAAAAAAGTTGGATGTGGTGGATTGCGGTGTGTGAGAGGGATAGAAAATGAGAGGGAGGGAGTGAAAGGTATTGGTAGTGAGGTAGTTAGATAGAGAGAGAGGGAATGGTAGGAGGGAGTGAGGAAGTTGTGCTCTGAGGAGGAAAGAAGAAAAACAATTTACAGCGGTCTGTGGTGTATCAAAGGCGGTTCTGAACGGTGATGGGAATACATTAGGGCGCTATATACAAGGCACATTCTCTCTTATCTTGCACTTCCGTCTACTGACTTCCTCTAACCCCACCCCTACCCATCAATCCCTTGCCGGCCGTTTTTTTTCAATATGGCGGTGCGGTCTCTGAAAATCACCCTTTCCTAACCTCAAAAAACAGTCTTCTGTCACTCGGGTCTCTCAGCTTCTATCGACAAACTTACCCCCACCCCCCTCCCGCAATAACAACCTCACTCAAAATGTAGTACCATCTGTGCGTGGGAGGGGGGTGTGCGGGAGGGAGGGTGAGCGGAGGATGGTATCAAGTTTCATCATCGTCAATCACATCTCTATTCCGGTGCATCACTTTGCTACATTTGTGACTTTTCCACTTTGCCACAACACACCGCGAGGAAACCGCATTCGAGACCCAGATAGATTTCCACCTCGAAAACATGTTTGTTTTGTCTGCTGCAATATATCTTCCTTTCACTTGAATTGGATGGAATACTACAGGCCTTTTTTTATTGGGGATGATGCCCACATGTCTGGAGACTTGTGATTGGGTAATGAGGTGAGGTGAACGGGTTAATGATGAGAAACATCCATGGCTGAATGAGATTCGAACCCAAAGCTGCAGGAAACGAAGCCTGTCAGAGCCTTATCTTATCACAGACAAGCGCTCCAACCGACTGCGCAACCAGAGCCGCCTATTCATAAAGTAGTGTCGGTGCCTTGGGGATTTTTTGATTATGAATCGCTTATTTTAATGGGAATTTATTCTGTTGAATTTGATTGCATCATTCAAGTGTCGGTGCCTTATGTATTTGTGGTAAATAATTAATTGTGTTGAATTTGTTTGCATCATGCAAGTGAATAGAAAAAATAGGATTTTCTTGCTGGTGCACCCCATATGAGTCTGAGACTTGTGGATGAATAATGAGGTGTAAAAGGATACAATGATGTTTTCAATGATGAACCTACAGCTTTAGTAGGGAAGGGTTCCGTAATGGGTGAGAGATAACAAAGCTGATAACGTAATCTTTAGGGAAATGATAGCCGCGAGCCGTAGCAGGTATCTGTTCAATCAGATAGAGATAAGCTGCGTTCTCGTTGGTCCTGTTTGTAACGGTGACCGATTAGATTGGCCAGCAAAAAATACACTGTTCTCTGCTGTAAAATCAATTCCCGGTGGTTCGGAACCCACCTAAAACTGTGAGTCCAACTCATCAATCACCATCATCCAACTCATTACCCACGTACAGGTCTAAGACCTACGTGGGCTTCATCCTCAAAAAATCTCATCGCAGCCGGTCACCCTTCCAATCGCAGCCCGAGCACAACGACTAAACATCACGATAACCCTAACACCACGCTCAGCCAGCGGTCAATCACTAGAAATTAGAACTAATGTAAAGAGATAACGGGGAAAACTACGAGTATAATAAAATGCTCAAGAAAAAAAATAAGAATAAAGTACGAAATGGAAATGACAAAGTAGGAAGTGCAATTGGGAATGATTTGCATATTCATTCGCACTTCAAGCCACGAAATCAGGCGGCTCAAAGAAATTGCGGTGTAGCAAAAATACAACTGACTGTGGAGACAAACCATATGACTGCTAGCGTCAGACTTGTAGACTAGGCAACACGATACGAGTAGCGTTGTCAATTCGAACATTGAGGTTGGTGACTCTACTATCAGCTGCTGGCATGGTCCCATATCTGGCAACACCGCAGTTTTTCCGAGCCGCCTAATTTGGTAGCGTGAAAAATAGCATTAATTTTTTTTTTTATCAATTTGTTGCGTTTAGGCTGCTTAAGTGAGCAGAGCTCTTGCAGCATGCAACACGTCAAGTTGTAGTCCTATTCTAAGTAGGAATTGCTTTCATCCCCTGACAGCTTCACAGCATTCACCTAGTGTGTAGGGTGCTCCATCTAACAGCCTTTGAGTCAGAGTTCTCAATACAGTCTTTACATCTGAATTTCTTAATGATATGGGGAGCTGGTTAAAGAACTTCAATCCAGAGTAATATGGTCCTCTCTCAAACAAAGTCGTTCTGTGATTTGGATAATATAAAAGGGAGTTCCCATTTCGGGTGCTATACGAATGTTGGGATCTGCTTGATTCAAATTTATGCCCATTCTTCATAACAAACAAATTTAATTTAAATTTAATTTAATTTAATTTAACTCTGCTCTGAACTTGACAAAATAATACAACGTAACAACACTTTCTACATTCTGAACCAAAGACTGTAGACTGTTTGGAATGATGTTGATCAATTTTGAATTTTTATGAGTTGTATTTGAGCTGATCCTGCACATGGAAAATTGTATATATCGTATGTATCGATTTCTCTTAAAGCGTAATGCTGTGGCTCTTTTAGCTCAAAAGTAGACTTTTTTGTATTTTATTATATAAAAAATATAATTAGTTGGATAATACAGTACAGTAAGTAACCTACAGTATATTCTAAGTTTATTCAAACTATCAAACTGTTAACCAAAATCAATCACTCAAAGAATTAAATTTTTTATGTTCCAAATTTTTTTCAATAAATATTAAAAAAAGAGGCCTGATTAAAGGAATATTCTGATAGAATATCTAAAGTGAAAAAAAATACTATAGGAAATTAGTGAAATTACAAAAACTAGATTTAACTAGTACCCAAGAAATCAAAATTCTGTATGCTAAACAACATTTTATAAAAAGATAAACTAGTTATGAATTTTATGGTTTAAGCTGGTCAGTGTGGAGTAGGCTTACAATGAACTGCCTGTTGCTAAACCTCACTTTACCTCACCTATCGTCACCTCACCTCACCCTTTCCCCATTTCACCTAACCTCACCTCATTGGCTATTGTCGACCCGGGCAGATTCCAGGGACAATTGCCGGTTAATAATGGCCACAAAACATCATTAGTCGATGTAGTTAGGAGGCACATAGGTGATAGGCTAATCACTAGGTTATCAATTCCAACTGGGAACCATTACAGGCAATCTTCGCATCCCCCAACTTTATTGTCGTGGAATTAGACAAAAGCTACAACCGTATCGGCTGAATTTGCACCTGCGTTTCAATTGAGAGTCAGCAAATAATTAATATTAATTGCACACAGTTAGTAGATACTTTGTTTTATTCATTACTATTATTAAGTAAGTAAAATTTCATTTTTTGAATATGACTCCCATAATATAGATTGATACAGCGTAACTGCTGAAAATGAAGTTTTCAATTATCATAAATTAATGAAGAAAGGTATTTACAGTAGTACTCATATAACTTGGCAGCGTGTAGCAGATGGGACATTCTACATCTGAACCCAACATACTGCTGCCAGATTCTATGAAAAATACAGTAGTTGATAAAGCGTTTTTTTTTTTTTTTTGAGGATGAAGCCCACATAGGTCTGAGACTGTGCGTGGGTAATGAGTTGGATGATTGTGACTGATGAGCTGGACCTACAGTTTTAGGTGGGTTCTGACCAACCAGGAAGTGATTTTACAGTGAATGTATTTTTTGCTGGCCAATCTAATCGGTCACCCTTACAAAGAGTGCCCAGGAGAACGCAGCTTATCTCTATCTGATTGAACAGATACCCGCTACGTCTCACGGCTATCACTTCCCTCCAAGTTAATAGATTCCAGGAGTTCCTTTTAAAATTAAAATAACGTTCATCTGCTGCTATTAATAAATTGTACAGTTGTAATTCATAGTTAATCAATTTTCCAAAAGGATGAGAAATAAATGAATAGTGATAATACAGGAAATAAATTGTGTACGGTATTGAAATAAAATGAATTGTTTTGGTTTTCTACTTCAAGGAGTAATCTGAAAAAGTAATGTGGTTGTGACTGGTGGATACTATCAACAATGAAACAAAGAAAATCTTATTTATTAAAACACTCACCGTAGTTTAAAATTTACAAAATCTACCCGTAAAATAGGAGATTTAATTTAGAGAACTGTAGTTCTGCTCATAGTGAAGTAAACGCCATTTGAACGTAGACCTATTTTTATCATAATATTATTAAGTCGGTGTGCTACCGTCTCCAAGCTAAAATAGGCCTACAGAAATGCATTACCGGTACTGATAATATAGAGGAATTACAGATACTATATAAAGAAGTCACTTCTCAGTGACTGACAACATGAAGGCACAAAGTTATCTAGAGAACCTCCATTCCATTCACACTCAATGCAGGAAGTAACCTTAGAATAGTAGATGGAAGCAAGGCTTGTTCAGCTCTAGAAGTGTATTGGAACTTTTCCAATTTGGCTTCCCACTGCATACACAAGTGGCTGTATAGCCGTGCCAGAACAGGAAGAAAACTGAAAACGGCTTTTCACGGAAGAAAACAGCTTTCCACGGAACCTCCGGGAAAGTTTTGAATGACCTCAGACAGGATGCAGCGTCGGATGCTGAAGAAGCATTAACTGTTCCCGAGAGATGGGAGTGCAGTGCAGGCAGACATTGCTCAGAATATACTCAATAATTAAACAGGATCACCATCGCGCACGGCACGGCATCTCCCTCCATACCAACAGCCGCATGCAACAAGTTTATAGCTGCAGGGCAGATGAGGAGTCACTCAGCAACAGGTTATCTGCGTCTAGTAGAGTGTGGTTTCTTACACCTAATTATCAATCGGTGATTCATTTCATCTATATTGTTACGGGTTCTACGTCTAAAATAACGCTGGCAACACTTAAATTTATCACTTTCAGTTTATTAACACAAATAATCTTCAACACTCACTGTTCAGTAATGTCTTACAGAAAAAATAAGCAATTAAAAACAGATAACACGATATTGTTCAACTGATAATGAGTCTTCAATAAACTGTACAAAAATCAATAACTAAAAGTTAAAAGGCCGATCTAATATTAAATAATAACTGTACAATAAACTGTCCAATAATATTCAAAAAGAAACGTCGAAAAAGAACACTCAACTTACGTAGCACTAGTCCGTGATACAACAAAAACTATTCAGTAGCTCACTGGTATGAATTAAACAGGAAAAAGAATTACCACAGAGAAAGAATTACTACGATATATATACACAATATAGAACTAACACAATTTGTTTATCACGACGAATTTTCAAAGACTCAACTAATTTACAAGAGTCCACCTCTATTTATATAAAATTTCATAATTGAGATATCTCTCGAATTTTCTGTCAACTTCTAAATAAATAAATAAAGGAAACTAGCACCTTCCACAATATTCGATAACATTCCATTAATGTCTAATCAAACAACGAGAACATTCTACAAATTACTAAGTAAACACTATAAAAGTGTCAAAAGCAGTGTAATTAATTGCTTAAAAGTAAATATTTACATAGCAGATAACACCGAGAACCACTGTCCTTCTTTCTCGGATTCGCTACAATATAATAATAGACAGTAGGTGTGTGTTTGTCTCACGGATTCCACAAAAACGGCAACGATTTGGAACAATAACGGCCGGTCGCACGAAAGCCAAGTAAGGAGTTTAATGTCAGTTAACTAACTGTCGTAAGTGTAACAGGTTTATTTCTGTTGCTCAAAGATCCATTAATTATTTTTCGTTAACCGAATGGGCACAATCTGGCAACACTGTAGTTTGATCAACAGCTGATTCTGAAGTTGAGAAAAAAGATGAAATAGAATCATTTCACTGTGAATTATTTGAATCATTATTCAAGTATCTCAATATTATTATATTCTTAACAGATTTTATTCATTTTGAGACCTAATTTGCAGATCCGTGTTCTGGTTCAATAAACATAACCTATAAAATGTAACTTAACGGGAGTTCGAGAAATTTAATTCTTGGTGAACGGGCGGTTAAGTATCTCTTACGCCGGTTAGCCTAATTGGTGTTTTCGCTTGTAATTGTGCTTTGTGCAACTAAATTTTCTCCATTAAGTTTAATCTCCGTAGAATGACGTCATTCTACGGGAATTAAATTTAATTGGCTTTCGTGCAACCGGCCATGAATTTGGCACAAACTGACAATGGTGAATAAATAAATAAGATTTTATTGTCAGCGGGCCGATAAGCACAAGACAACGTCAAAACATATTCTCAAATATACTAAAACAGTAGGTTACAAAGTTGAGTGCCATCTAAGCACTGTCAATACCAATAATACAATTTTCGATTGCAACACTAAACTTAATTATTACAGTAGACTATGATCAATTATCTCGTCAAAATGTTAAAAAAAAAACGCAAAATGTTACACAATATTTATGTCAATTTCATAAATCTCACTTAACTTGTAGAACGGGTTCTTTATCAGCCAGTCGGGTATCTTTGTTTTGAAAACCGTGAGGGGTGCATTATGGAGATGCAGAGGCAACTTATTAAAAATCTTCTGACTAATGTGTTTAAAGCTGTTGAGCGATTTCGAAAGTCGGTGATGCTCAACATAAATTTGATTATTGCTTCTGGTGTTGAAAGAGTGTACATTGTTTCTTATCTGATAATTATGGAGATTCATCTTGGTGTAAGTTAAGACAGATAATATGTAAAGATTTATTACAGTCAGGATTCTGTTATTAACGAATAATGGCTTGCAGTGTTCTAGGTATGGGGACTCAGTTATTACTCTGATGGATTTCTTTTGTAGAAGGACAATCTTTTCTACATGCGAAGAGTTGCCCCATAAAATTATACCATATGCCATGACACTATGAAAAAATGAAAAATAGGATGTCCTTAAATATTGATTAGGCACCACGTTAAGTAGACTTCTCAGAAGATAGATGACTCTACTCAGCTTAGAACTTACATAATTGACATGAGGCTCCCATGTAAGTTTTGGGTCCATATAAACACCCAGAAATTTAACACTAGAAGGATTACTGGCTGTGACTCCACTTTTCAAACAGAAATCCATCTGTTCAGTTTTATCTTTATTGAGAACAAAGCCATTTGATCTAAACCAAAGGGATGCCCGTTCCATACTGGCTTCATTTTTTTGGATAAGGCCATTTAAATCACTATTCATATGCAGGAACGTGGTATCATCAGCATAAAGCACTGTATCGGATTTTATGTAGGCAGGGAGGTCATTTATCATAACAAGGAAAAGGAAAGGGCCAAGGACTGAGCCCTCCGGCACCCCTGTTTCTAAATTTAGCGTGGAAGAACCATTATCAACACTACCAATAGTCACCAACTGAGTTCGGTTCGTCAGATATGACTCCAGAAGCTTAAGAGCAGTGTGCCCAGTTCCATAGTAATTCAACTTGTCCAGAAGAATACCACAATCCACACAATCGAAAGCCCTGCTCAAGTCACAGAAGGTGGCCCGAGCATAGATTCCCCTCTCAAATGATTCCAGCACCCTTCCCACCATCCCCTGAATAGCATCCACTGTTGATTTCCCCTTTCTAAAACCAAATAGTGATTCGTCAATTAGAGCAAAGTTATCGAAATGTTCAGAAAGTTGGAGGTACATTATGGTTTCAAGGATTTTAGCCAAAACTGGCAGAATTGAAATGGGCCTATAACTCGATGGACTGCTCTTATCACCTTTTTTATAAATAGGTATGACTCTTAAGATCATCGGGGAAAATCCCTTCTTCAAGACATTTGTTTAGACAGTAAGTAGCAACGCTATATCAAGACCATACGCGATATAAAGATAATCAGTTTTGCGCATGTGCCTAGTTCAAAGTAAAATGGCGTATGAGCTAGTTTTTGTCGCATATTTACAAAGGATAAGTTGTTTCAAGATTTCGTTACTTCAAATATCAATATTCTGTAAAAAGCCTGTTGGCTTGCAAGCTTAAGGTGTGCAAGGATGATGTTGAGAGCTAAATCTTTCCTCTGGACTTTCTCCCTTCAGAGATCTCACTCGCTCTTATTGGAACCCAAAAATAAATGAATGAAAATACGTGAAAAAGTAATGGGTCACAGTAGAAATAAATATTTATAAATATGATTTCATTGAGATAATACAGTTATGAAACAATTTGACAAATCATTAATTTTTTTTTTTTATAATTTTTTAATGAATATATTGCTTCTTATTGATGTTTTCCAAGCAATTCAATACTTTCCGAGGCTACCAGAATCTAGCAAATTCCTGGGGGAAGATTCATATTTTCCCTTCAGGAAATACCGAGTTTTATCCCTAAAAATTCAAATTCCAAATTCTTTAGTGCATCTATGGAGGTTATTAATGAGTGGTTTATTGAGAAACAAGGAAGAAAATCGAATAAAAATGATAGGCTCCAGTTGCTACAATAGTTTTTGAAATAGTTGATGAAATGTATCAAATTTTAAAAAACTTATTTGATGTTTGAAGTGTGATAACATATTGATTTTTTGATAATACGTTCGGTTCTTCAAACATAACTTGTAGAAATTCTTCTATTTTTATGGACTTTTCTACAACCTCTACACATTAATTTCAGCACAATAGAGCGGTCATTCATTCATCGATATATACTCGATAATCGATAGTGAAGACACAAATGTATGAAAATACAAACAATTCTAAGAAAATACAAATAAATTATTGTATCCAAATACCCCTTTTAAAGGAGGTCCATGGGTGCTAAGAAAATAATATAAAGTTAACATAAGAGAGATAATCGTTCATTCTTTGATACTCTCATTCTCTCATTTTCTCTCTTATATTCATTAATTTGTATTTTCTTTTTGATTTCTTTGTAGTGGCAAAGGTGGTATTGTAGAAGCACAGATTACAGAAACAACTGTTTAGTTGTCTGTGGTAGAAGGTATCCGTAATGAATAATAAGACGAAATTGTCACAACCACATTTATTATAATGGTATAACAACCGAAACTAGTTTCCTAATATTTTTTAATAAATGTGGTTGTGACAATTTCGTCTTATTATTCATTATAGATACCTTCTACAATACCACCTTTGTCACTACAAAGAAAACAAAAAGAAAATACAAATTAATGAATACAAGAGAGAAAATGAGAGAGAGTGAGAGTGAGGGATGAGTAACAAGAGTGAGAAAAAAGCGAGCGTGGGAGTGTGGACGCAACACGTAAAACTAGCCCCGAAATTAGGTTTAGCACTGTAAAACAAGATCTAGAACAAGAAGAGAACTACTCAGCTGGTCATTTCAAAGCCACGTTCCACCCTCTCAACCAGTACCATCACTAACCCACAACCCTTCCTCCCGTGGCTAGTAGCCGCCCTCTGGCTTACGTTTTTAATTAAATTTTTGTCCGCAACAAAAACAAAAGCCAGACATCCGCTTCGTTTCACTTTCCACTCGCATCGGCATTCTTCTTTCTTCTTTATCTCTTCTTTCATCCTCTCACATGTTTTGCCACATAACGATCAAGAAACGATGAGTTGAAAGAAGTTGTAACAATCTTGGAAGAACAAAGAAATTCCCAAAAAATGTATCTAACTGTGTATTGGAAATAAATTCAGAGATAATTGTCACAATTCTCCTTCTCTAGCATGTAATTTATATTTATAAAAATCAAGTACCCTCCGTTTTCACTTTCCTAGCCCTACTACCTATTCTTTACCTCTACTATTTTTGTAAGAGGGAAGAGTAACCAAAAAATATTTCGTGGGTGGGTGGGGGGGGGGGGGGTAAATTTATGATCTAAAAGGTCATAAGACACCTGCGTAAGACACAAATACAGATTTGTATTAGTGTTGATTGAGGATTTCGGGATACATTCGCTCCTCAGTTCCTGCCTGACCATAAAAGTAAGAAAAGTACAATTATTTTTTACTCTCTTATACAATTTTACAATATTTTAAAATTTATTACCACCTGGATTATTAAAGAGTAAATTATCTATTAATAAAATAATAGTTATAGATAATTTATTCCATAATGATTCATATGGGTACAATTTATAATGACAATTTCTTTCAATTTTTCTCTAAATATCTAACCAATAATGTTATTCATATATACCATTCTGATGGCATAGCACTCGGAAAAGCACTCTTAATATTTATATTTTTTTTTTTTTAGTTTTTCTCTGAATATCTAACCAATACTGTTATTTATACCATTCTGGTGGTATAAGACTTGGAACAACACTCTTAATTTATTACATTCAAACACTGAGGGACATAACCACATCAATAGTAATGTATTGAAAGCATAACATATAAGTTGGCTTACCATTTCTCCGGGATTAGCCCGGTAATTCCGGGATTCATGTGTCTCCGGGGATAAATCCGGGATTGATTATTTATTTATTGTGACAAATTTACAACGAATGTTAAGGCGCAACAGACTCAAGTCCAAAACTGCTCCCTTCACAAATTTTGAATATGTTACATTGTCCAAAACATTAAGGTTAACGCAGACTAAAAATTTAAGATTTGCTAAAAACCTTCACTCAAAAAATAACAAAAAGAATCTTCTCACTTAACCACTATTAATTTAAAATTTCTTCTGGGATTTTTAGTAGAGATGGTAAAACAGGGGTAAATTCTCTATATTTTTTTTATAAAAATCTCTATATTGTAATGTTTTTTTCATAAATTTAAAATGTAAGTTCGCTAGCATTGTTACTATACATACTGGAGCGTACTCAAGACGGCTGGAATTCAATCTCAATTTAATTGGTGTTGGTTTCTGTTTACATAAAACTTGGCCATACAAAACTTCTCTATACAAATTTTTATTTGTTAGCTGCAATGTAGCTGTGTTTCTGCTGAAGATTGGAAATAGTAAGACACCTACCAGCGAGCAATTAGTGCTCAGTAATTTGTTGACGACAGTCAAGTGTGCTTTCTTACTTGGTGTTTTAGTTTTTTGCTTGGTCTTGCAATGGGTCCAAAAAGAAAATATACGTGTACGTTCACTGAAATACTTCAACTTCAGTTTCATTTTCTTAAATGCTGCGAAAACAACAGTGGTTGTGTTCACTGTTCAAATTGTATTTCCGAATTTTTGATAAAACACGTTTGATGAAAATATGGTAAGCCTACATAAGCTGTCATAAGCTGTTGCCAAACTATCATTCTAAATGCAATAATTTCGCTACCAGAATATCAAATATTCCATCTCATAATATCAAAACCGAAAGTGGAAAAGGGAAGAGTCTCATAGTATAAATTGGCAGGCGAAAGTAAAGAAGGCGAGGCATCAAGCAGTTGTAATTTTACGACTGAAAGAGTACAAACGTTCACCAGCTCGACTAACGCAAAATCGTGGAAGCATTTAGTAAGCTTCTTGCAGCTTAATTGTTCCCTTGTAATAACAATTTCAAGGCATTGCAAAAGGCAAGAAGAAGGGGTAATGCAAAAGATACTGGCGTTATTATCTTCCCCCCTCCACCTCATCATCGTCCCCCCCACCACTCCTCGTCGTCAACCCTTCTTGATGAGAGCAAATGGAATACTGAAACACAACTGATGATAAATGAGGTAGAATTTTATAAAGTCCATTAATTATTCAAAGCTACAAGCTAATACTTCCTCATAGTACAGTGAGCTTAATGGGCTCTTTTTTGTCTTGATACTCCATCAAGTCCCAAATAGGGCCCGGAGGAATACGCATTACTATTATTAGACCTATTATTCTAATTCTTAGAGTCTTATAGTACTATTAGAGTATTTTTATATATTGCGTCGAGGAAGAAATATTTAAAAAATTGTAGGAATATAAAGTATCTACTAAGTTAGGGAAGTGATAGCCGTGAGCCGTAGCAGTATCTGTTCAATCAGATAGAGATAAGCTGCGTTCTCCTGGGCCATCTATATAAGGGTGACCGATTAGATTGGCCAGCAAAAAAGAAACTGTTCTGTGGTGTAAGATCATTCCCCGGTAATTTGGAACCCACCTAAAAATGTAGGACCAACTCATCAATCACCATCATCCAATTCATTACCCCTGCACAGGTCTCAGACCTATGTGGGCTTCATCCTCCAAAAAAAATTATTTACTGAATAGATAATATCGGGTTAGATTGTATCAGATTAGATTGAATTAGATCAGACAGAAGACAGAGATAGTATTTAGATCGTATCACCATTATCTAACATCATCTAAGTTTACTACAGTATCTAAGTGATGTTAATAACATTGTTTTAATTCGCTCATATACAGAATTTGTGGATAATGTAATTCAATCCAATCACCAGCAAAATATTGAAGCAGCCTGGTTCCTGAACAAAGCAGCGTTAGATTTAGATTAGATTAGATTATTTACTTTATTCATGTATATAACAAAATGCACAGTCTTAGATTCTATATTGCTAAAAATATATAATTACTGTAATTGTTCTAGGAATTTTACAAAGCAGTAAATCACAGTTTATGACAAAAGTATAAGGAATTTTAATAAAATTTCAATGGATTTAGATTCGTGTTGTTAATCTCTAAGTCTCTTGCTTTTTAATTTCGCTGACTGATGCTTCTTTTAAAAAAATGACATAATCATGTTAAATTCCCAAAATAAGAAAAACTGAAAGAAAAAAACGAATTTTGAAAAACAAGTGATCTTTGTAAAAGTATGAAGATAAATCATGTAAATTTTCAAGGCAATTTGTGTTTCCATTCTTGAGATTTCAATGAAATAAAACTGGGCAAAATGCTCATTTTCTAGCTTGCTCAGTACAGTTGCAGTTGAATCTTAACTAGAGAATTATTCAACGAAATGAATATGAGATGCAATTTGATAACGTTATTGTGATGTACCTACAACATGACACGGCGAAGTTTTAACATATAAATGTCCATTCTTGGAAGAGGATATTCAAGGATATCCTTCTCATAAACTCTTGACCTTAGAACGTTAGTGAGGAAGCATATAAGGAAAAGGCTGAGCCGTCCAACCTGCTGTAAAGTGTTAACTTTCACTAGTGATCAACTGATCAATAAGAAAAATAATGTCTTTATTGAAAAATATTGAATTCCCAAATGTGCTCAAACACTTACAAAACATTTACTTTTTGGAAGGTTCTCGAAGAAAATTGAAAGAACCAAATCTCCTTATTGAACCGTCTAGTACACGACACTCCACTTCAAATATCCAGTCGAGTGGTAGGGATAAAGGTTAGAGAATTCCTGGGTGAATAGTATACGAAACACCATCAAGTTTTATTGGCTGGCTCCTTTCATTTTTATGTTTTTCCTCCAATCTTGCCTCCTGAATTTTATCAATCTTTTCTCCTGAATGTATCACGGTCAATCGCCTCCAATGTTTGGATCTCTTGTTCCAATTAGAAGCTAAAACGTATACTTAGACTGTTGTCAACATATATTACTGCAGGACTATTATTTTTAATTAGTTTATGGATTTTATTTTTGTTTATTATTTGATTTCTTTCATTGTATTTTAATTTTTTTGCATGACTTTCATATGTATGTTTTGTATTCTATAAATAAATAAATAAATAAATAAATGAATAAATAAATAAGTAAATAACTAAAAAAATAAATAAATGAATAGTTTCTACTTGGAGAATTTTCTGTAAGTTCAAATAACCTTGAACTTTCAAGTCTGTAGCGTAAGTTTTCTCATGATTCCAACTAACTTTCGATATTAAAGCATGAATTCATTTATCTGAAAATGCTGCTGTAATTGCCAAGTTGAAGATTAAAGTTTGTGGAAGTCTGACAAGTTATCACGTAGCTAGCCGAAGATTGGAGCAACTGGTGAAAGTATTCGGTGATGTAGAAGATTCGACGAAATTCTTTTGTGTGCCACCAGTGAAGGCGTCGGGCTTTCAACTATGCGGGCAATGTAATTTCCACTATACAGGGTGCGTCATGCAACGACGACAAAGTGGTCTGAATAACTCAAGTCTGATATTCCTGCCCCTCTTCACCCTTTCCCAACCCCCCAACAAGACCACGACCGCACCAAATCTTGTTCTCCAATTCGGAAAAAGGGCGCTTTCACAAAGGGCATAAGGGCTCTCTATCTTCCTCCTTTCATCGAGATGTTTAATTCCTTCTCAGCGTCACAAACAGCATCTTCTTCTTTACTCACAACCTATCAGCATATTTTTTCTCTTTGATATCCCCTGCCTTATCTGAGGAAACCCTTTGATGAAGAATGCGAATAATCCTGAGCCAAACGGGATGTACATGAGATTATTGCTTGTGCTCGCATTTCTGAAATATTGTGAAGAGAATTCTCATGTTTATCTAATGAAAATGATGAAGGAATTACCTTTTTGTATGATCAAGGTGATAAAGCAATGTAAATTTTATTTTCAAGCATTCAATAACACAATATTAATTTACAGATTTCAGATTTGTCATTTTATAACTCAAGTCTGATATTCCTCCCCCTCTTCTCCTCTACCCCCCCCCCCCAACAAGACCTAACTACGTACTAAATTACGTACTAATTACGTACTAAATATATCTGTATAATGTATTCGAAGATAAATCAATGAAAATCTTAATGCTAATATTTATCAACACTAGATATTTATTTATAACAGATCTTACCTGTATATATTTTATAGTAGATCTTACTAATTTAGTACAGAAGTAAATCAATGAAGTTTTTATGAAATATAAAAGGACTTACGTAGACTATATTTTCCAAAAGTTGACTTATATTAAGCATGGAGTTTAATTCAATATGAAAATCAATTTTTGAGAATAGTCTATGTGTTAAAAAAAATATCAATTAATAAATTACCGAAGCCTACCTAAGATATTGATAATTGATTTTTTTTGACGAATTTTTAGTAAAACAGCTAAATGAAATGATTCTCATGGCCTGAGGCGTGTACGTTTGTAATGTAATGACCAAGCACAGTCCAGAATTTTGTTAAATACAGCCTGAGGTACATTTGTCGAGATCACCATTCTTCTTCTTTCTTCCCTCACCTTGTCACACATTAAATGGGATCAGTGGGAAGTGAATTCTATGTAGAATTGGCAATAGTTTTTATGGCCGGATGGATGCCCTTCCTGACGTCAACCCAGCCAGCTGTGGGGGGGGGGGGTAGTTCTATGTCATACCCGGGACATACTCTCTCTCTTTCTCGTTTATATGTATGAAATGTCAATTAAATAGGAAATTAATTTGATTGATTTATTTATAAATTGAATACAACAAAAACTAATAAAATAATATTTAACTATTTTAAATAATATTTTATATTAGCGAATTTCTTCAAATTCAGCTATTACAGCAGGTCGTGATGTGCGACTTTCACCCGGGACCATGATGGAAATTTGTTTTGGAGCCCCCAGAGTACAAAAATCATAGTGGCACAAAATGTTATATATATCTATATATATATATATATATATATATATATATATCTATGTATCTGATAGCACGATAACTTTTGAAGAAGATGTCCGATTTCCACCAAATTTGGTATACACTTTCCTCTTGTGAATAGCTTGGACAAGTTCGTTAGCCAGGAAAATCCAAAAAGGTCAACCCCCTTTTCGGGGGTATTTTCCCGCCAAAATTTGGGGTTTTCAAGAAAAAAAGGGTTGTATTTGAAAATTTTAGTTCTATTGTTAGACTTTAAGATAGAGCTCATGGAGTCAAAAATTTTAAGGTATTGCACTGCCTTCTAGCTCAACAAATTTTCAAGATATCAAGAAAAAACCATTGTTGTCAAAAGCTGTATCTTGCCCTATGGAGTTAGTTACTTGGTGCTAAAAAAGTGTTTCAGGAAAAAAACTTTAATCTTTTTTTTTCTTGACTGTTCCTTATGGTTTTTGAGGCGCTGAATCCGAATTTCAACTCATCCACCTCGAAAAACCAGTGCGTTTTGAGAAAAGCAGCCATTTTCAAAATGGCGTCGAAAATTTTTTAATTTGTGCAATATGAAAAAAGTGATTAGTTATCAGAATTTTTTGGTGATAAAAGCGAATATGGAGCTAGTTTTTTTTAATTTCAAATTATTTTAATTTCGTGGGGGGAGGGTTTGAGCGAATTTCTTGAAATGTAAATATTGCAGTTGGTCGTGATGTGCTACTTTCACCCTGAACCTCGATATAAACTTGTTTTGGGGTCCCTAGAGTACAGAAAGCTTCGTGTTTTTTCCAGAAATTAAAAAAATATATAGCCTATAGATATTCATAAATATTTGAAAAAATACAGAAATTCGCTAAGTTTGGCAGGTCCTGCGAAAGGAGTATTTTAATATTTTCACTATTGTCATTTTTATTCAAATGTATGAAATGTCAATCAAATAAGAAATTAAGTTGATTCATTTATCTATAAATTGAATCATGCAACAAAAAATAATGTCGGATGAGTGATTCGAACCCGAGAGCGCCAGAGTAACAATTAGGTGCTCCAACCAATTTTATTATAACAATATCTTAATAAATAATACATTATTAATTTCACTTTGTTTCCGATAATAAAAGGACTTTCTCCAATGAACTTTTAAATTGATAGTCGTTAAGTGAAAAAGAATCATTTTGTTATTTTTCGAGAGTAGTTTTTTTAGCAAATCTGAATTTTTTATCTGTTAACCTCAATGTTTTGGACTGTTAACTTTTAAATTAATAGTGTTTAAGTGGAAAGATTCATTCTTTTATTTTTCGAGCGAAGGTTTTTAGCAAATCTTAAATTTTTAGTCTGTGTTAACCTCAATGTTTTGGACAATGTAACATATTCAAAATTCGTGAATGGAGCAGTTTTAGACTTGAGTCTGTTGCACCTTCACATTCGTTGTAAATTTGTCACAATAAATAAATAAATTCACTTCACGATTAAAATTTGTGAAGAGAGCAGTTTTGGACTTGAGTCTGTTGCTCCTTCACATTCATTGTTTATTGGCAGTGTGATAATATTTTTTGCAATAGTTTATCCTCTTTGCATAACCTATACATATTTTTAATTTGCCAAAGAATATATGAGCATTACAATAAATATTTCTTTGTTATAATAATAATTATTACAAATATAAGAATTTACAAGAAAATAAAAATCTCTTGGCATCACCCAGCATAGGAAAAATCCTGACCGCTAGGTGAGAGTACCAGTTCCAAATTCTATTACAATAAACATTCAAATCACAACTTACAATAAACTCATCAAATCAAAAAACACAAAGGGAAAAAAAGAAAAATCATAATAAATCGCCAATTTCGAAGAAGAAATTTTCCGAAATCCAATTATTTAATTGCTGCCCTATCCTTAATCTACCCTCAAAGAGAAAACCATTTAATGTGCTGGGTATAAGGTTTATTAATTTATATATATATTTTTTTTTTGTGAATTAGCTTTTGTATTTCCATTGTTTGTTTTAGTTTTAAATTGAAATGGATGATTGTGAAGGAGAACTACCGTATTATAATGCTACTCCTACTGGCGAACAAGTGTTTTCACTTATGCCAGTGGTTTTTTCCACCTCTTGTGCCACATTAGATGAGTGTTTGTCATTGTTAAGTGCTCACATATTCTAGTTATTAAGTTACTGAATTTCGAAGATTTCTTGTTATTTGATGTGCATATCCTTATAGATATATTATATTTTGTTGTTTTTTGGTGTGGAAATAAATTTGAATTGAATTTGAATTGTAATTTTGTCACAATAAATAAATAAAATAATATATTATTTAGTATAGACAATGAATACAGATACTATTTATGAATACATATGAATACAGTGCATACATATGATACAATGAATACAGATACTTATTACATAGTATCTGTATTCATTGGTATAGACAAAATTCAATCCGAAATCATTCCATTCAGAATCCAAACTCAGTTCTATCAAGATCTAATCAATATTCCTTTCTCATTTAAAATCTCTTTACACTCATTCACCTACTCATTCAATGTTTCTTTGTCACCCTTTCTCATCACCTATCACTTTAATCTCTTTATCACATCCTATCTCCCATCTCTATCCTATGCAAATTCTCCCTTTTCAATCCACTATTCTGAACACCAACATTATCACTGATATCTCTCACATTCTGACACTCTTGCTTCTCTTCTTTGTTCTCGTTCATCAATCTATTCTCTCACACTCTTTTTTCCTTTGTCTCTCTCTTTGTCTACCAGATGTCGTCCAGTACAGCGAAGAGTGGCCTAGTATAATATATCTATATATACATACATATTCACCTAGAGAATAGCTTCAGTAGTATAGTAGTATATCTATGTATACACCTACACCTAGAGAATAGCTTGAGTAGCGAATTCATTCTGACAGCGAGCCCCCCGCTTCCCGTTCTCTGCTTGTATTTATTCGACGTGTGTAACATCTGCGCCTGATGTAAATAAAATTCAAGTGCAGGTTACTGTACAGGGTCGACGTCACTTTCCCATTATTTTCCGTCCTATGTTATCATGCGTCTTTTTCTATTCTAAACAAAGAAAAAGAAATACGATCGAGGTGATCATTTGTTACAAAAGTCAAAGTCAATTTTTCTACGACAAAGTATTGTGTAAACTCAGAATAAAATATTGTTACACTTCGCAGTTTCAGGAAGCATTTATTTTAAATGTTTTCACTTGGAGAAATTCTTCTAGCAATTGATAAAATAACTAATGATCGAGAATGAACAAAGGAAAAAACAAATGAACACATCTTCAAAAGTAACTCTACAAGTTGTAAATTACAGCATGTAAATTAGCTGCATGGAATTATACATTTCTCTGATTTATTTTCGTTATGAGAAGTTTACTATTTTTTTTATTACGGATGATGCCCACATGAGTCTGGAGACTTGTGCGTGGGTAATGAGGTGAATGGATGAATGATGAGAAACATCCATGGCTGAATAAGATTCGAACCCAAGGCTGCAGGAAAACGAGTGTCCAGAATCCAAAGCATGTTTGGCTATTGCCTGATTTTTTTGGTTGGTTGTACTTAAAATTTGAAACTTTGAAAATAGAGTTCTTTTAAACTGATATTTAATGTTTGGTTTGACCTACATATAATTTGTTGCAACATTCACATTTTATTTCATAGATTCCAGATTTTTCTTCGATTTTAATTTAATTTTTAGGATTGCCAAGAATATATTCAAGTGTGGATTTTGAATAAAAACTTACGTCGACATTAGCATGTTTTTTAAAATATTTTTTAGCAACTTTTGCATGCGATCCATAATTCATAGATTTCCAGATTTCTTCTTTCTTCTAGTTTTGGAAAAATGTTGTTCTTAATAATTTAGAGATACGTTTTTTCTTCTTTAAATCATTTGGTTGAAACTCATTAAATTTTGCTATATGTTTTATTTTCTGAGTTTCCAATCAGGGGCGGATCCAGGGCCAGGCGAGCCGGGCAACCGGCTAACATAACGCAGGTCGGGTCGGTCGGTTAGAACCGCGAGGCCCGGCCTATAAGCAAGCAAAGAGTAAAAGAGACATAGAAATTTGTTATATTGAAATTTCTCACTCGGAAATTATTGCATCAGTGCGAAATACTAAAAGACGCCCACAAAAATGAGCCGGGCGAGTCAACGGGGCCCTGTGGTCCGGACCTAACCGAAAAACGCAGGTCGTTTAGAGGCGCAACCCCTTAAACCAGGTTTGTTATGCATAGCTTAAAATTCAAGACTAAATAAAATTAGAAGGTGGTCTTTTTTTTTAAATAAACGTAATGTAATGTATTGACTTTTGAGTATTGGCTATACTTTACAGTTTTGACCTGGCATATTTTATGACGAACCATGTCAACTTTTTGCTTTTGGGCTTAGCTAACCATTGTCAACACGTTAAACATGAAAATATGCACAGAAAACGCATTATTTTGTATAAAAAATTCAGCCAATGCGTACTACCTATAATTACAACTGGTAAATTTTTCAGACTATTAATTGAGTACATTGGAAAATACTATAATACACAAATAAGGTCGGTTTTATATGTTGATCACAACACAGCTAACTAGTTGAAAAAACGCCTCAAAAACGCATTTTTAACGTTAATTTTTTCAAAAAATTATGGGGGAGGAGCCCCAGACCACCGGTAAGTGTGGCCCCACCAAAGTCAATTGCCCAGGGCCCCGCAAAGCCTGGATCCACCACTGCTTTCAATGAATACCTTTGGAATGAAAGGTAAAATTAATCTGCCTTTAATTAAAAATCTGAACATAGTTATCCAATAAGAAGAGCTTATCATGATGACCAGTCTTATTTATTTAACAATGTTATCATTATGTCAGTTGTGAAATGATAAAATTTTCATAAACAAATGTGATTTTTTTTTTTTTGTTGCTGATGATGCCCACATGAGTCCGAGACTTGTGCGTGGGTAATGAGGTGAATGATTACACATAAATGCCTGACGGTGGAGCGGGATTCGAACCCATGACCGCTTAAACGACAGCAAGCTGAAGTTGTGACGCCCCAACCAACTGCGCTAAGCGGCCCGCCATGATTTGATTTATTTTGATTCCATAATAATGTTACAATACTTTATTCATAATGTCATACAAAATACAGGGTTGCATATGCATAGGCCCATATTGGAAGTAGTGAAGGGGGCCCGTACTGAAGTTTGCCCAGGGGTCCGGAATTTCTCTGGGCGGGCCTGGCCAGAGCCCTATCTTATCACAGACAAGCGCTCCAAAAAACGACGCCACCAGAACCGTCACTATATCCACTAATATAGGTGTATAGAAAGGCGGTTAGGCGGTTAGGTGTATAGAAAGAGTAAATAGATTAGATTCATGTAGGCCGTTGTTCAAGAGACTTGGTCTCCTAACTGTACCCTGCTTATATGTGTATGAAGCTACTTTATATGTAAAAACGAATGATATTAACCAAAATCTTGATGTACATGATTATAATACAAGAAGCCGAGGAGATTATCACTTGGTGAGTCACAATAGTAGCTTATTCAAACAAAAACCTAGTTATATTGGTAGGAAATTCTACAACAAGCTACCGCAGTTTTTGAAGAGTCTTGAAAATATAGAAATATTTAAAAAACAATTGAAGAAATATTTAGTTGATAAAGCAAAAGCTTTTTATAGTGTACAAGAGTTCCTTTCACATCAAAATTAAGCCTCACCTCAACTAATTGAAGTAATTATGGTATCTAGTGTATAATATTGTTGGTCTGACTTGTCTTATACTCCTTAACTGGAGTCTCCAAGACGTAATCTACAAAAAAAAAAAAAAAAAAAAAAATAGGGGTTTTTCAAACGATTAAGGACACTCCCCCTTTCATAAAGTCTTGGATGTGAAATGAATGAGGTAGATGACACCATTTTTAATATCACCCTTCCACAGTATTCTTCCAGTGAAGATTATAAGCTCTCTGTAATTAGATATATGAGAGATTTCCTGGCTAAGCCTGAAACGCCATGCGAGGTGGACTACGTTTGAACTGGACTACAACTACCATCTTTCTGCAATAAGACCAGAAGTTTCCTACATAACTTCATAACTGTCACAACTCAAAATAATTCATTTCAGAACTAATTCATCTTGAAGCAATGCATGATTGGGATGTAGTAACCGAAGTTATACATAAATGAATACTGAAGTACAAACATAATATGTTGCATAAACAACTCAAAACTTATAATTATTCATCTCTGATACACATCCAGATCTGTATTGATATCGTAACAGGTCAAGCATTTTTATCAGTGTCCACTTCAGCAGCTGATTGTATACAGTTGTAATTTTGCTTGTAAAGTCAACAGAGACATTTTCAACCGACTTCCAAAAGGAGGATGTTGTCAATTCAACCTGTTTCATTTTTATTTTTTTGTTTTTTTTAAAAGATGTTTTTGTAGTGGCATTCATCGATTTTCATGAGCTATCACTGCAGTTGTTAATGTCCGCAAAAGCGAAGGTCTTCAACAAAACTTATAGCATTAGAAGGAAACTTGAGATTAATTAAGTTGTAAAGTTTCCAACTGAAGTCCAAGTGCTGAAATTTTCAAAGAAGTTAATATCGGCTACTACTAAATTAGTGTGGTGTGACCAGATGCAGAAAATTTCATTGCTAATATCCTGACTAGTAGCATGGTTAGTAGTAGTATTAGTATAATTAGTATTCTGTATTATTGATCTGTATTAAGCTGTTAAGCTGTCGGTCCCGGCTGCCTAAAAAACAGTCGTTAAGTCACGTCAGAGGCTCTGAACTTATTCAGGTGCGACCTGATAACTCTGACACCAGACCTGAGCCAGCCAGGTCACACGATATTATTATTATTATTATTATTGATCTGTATTAGTATAATTAGTTGTAGTATTATTATAATTAGTAGTAGTATTATTTATTTATTGCCAAAAATCATACATAGGCCACATATGTAAAATAAAACAAACAGAAATAATAATAATAATATATATATATATATATATATATATATATAAAAGAAAATATACCTAAGTTTCTTATGATCTATTGAAATAATTTTTGGCACTGCCAACATAAGATAACTTGTGTGTTGGCAGTGAGTCGCAGTTGATCACTCTCATATCACTTCTTATCAAAAGAAGGAAAATAAATAAACAGCTGTTACCACAATTCATTACAATATTAAAGTACACCAATGATACACGAAAAAAAATATTCATAGATCATATCGGTAAGGAATTTCAGAAAACAAAGGTTATATGCGAAAAACTATTATTACTAGTAGTTTGTTAACTTGAATATCTTTCACCACACGCGCCCAGGCCTGTCCATTCAATTCCAATATGATTTTCACAAGACGTTGACTATTGCTCTATGGTCTATAATTCTATAGCTTTATAATTCACAGTGGGATTGCCCGTGTGGCAGACCTCATGCCCATAGTCCCCTGGAGAATTTTGGATAAGAATATTAAGATGTAAGTAAGATTCTAGATTTGCATCACATATTGGGTGGTGTAAATACTGTTATGGACATGGAAAGAAAGAAGGAACAGTGATTTTCAGCATTATCTACCTGTGTCAATATTGATTTCCGGAAGTGATTAATTACTCTTCTCCCCTCGCCATGTGGTTCATCTAGAGACCTATGGGATGTTTACTTGGAACTTTATGGAAAATAGTAGAATCCTCATTTGTTTACTTTAGATTTTTATAGAGAAATCGAGAACCTTCTCATTCTTTCTAGATCATGAAAAATGTATAAATAGCAGAAACTCTTGTAAAAGTCAGTCAGTTGTGATTCAATCGTTAATGGATAAGTGGCAAATTTAGAGTGACAGTTACAGTTCTCGCTCATACAAACCGGATTACCAGTGAGCGCTTATACAAACTGTGTCATATGAACGTTTGTTGTTTAAGTGATAATCACAGATATTGTCACAGATTATTATTCAGGCTCACTTGAAAGTTTATACAGTGACAGTAAGTACTTGTAGAGTTTCAACTGTTATGTATTAGACGCTTCTCCTTGAATTAATGAACAGTTATTATTTGATATTTGATCAGCCTTTTAACAGTTAGTGATTGATTTTTGAACGGTAGTATAGCTAAATCTTTATTTGCTGAACACTGAACATTATCGATTTATCTGCTTCTGATTGCTTATTTTGTGTAAGAAATAACTGATTAGTGCGAGTTGTGGATAATTTGTGTTAATAAAGTGCGAGTGTTAATTTAAATTGTTGCCAGCATTATTTTAGAGATAGAACCCATAACAATACAGTGGAGTGACTGGAGTCGACTGTTGACCTGTTGAGTCGGCAGGAGTCCAATCGGAAGGCGTGAGAAACAGCTGGGATTGACTCCATTTTTATTTACATCAGATAACATTAATCCCAAGCGCCGAATCAAAAATATGAGTTATTCACCATACCCAACTTCACTCACACCGCCCAATAAATGTGATCATTTCATGGTGGACATACACTCCAAATGATGGTTACAGTTTTCTGTTCCACATCTTTCAACAAATAGTGTCTGATGATAAAATGGAACAGAATTTATTAATTTCGAATTCCTCAGAGCTATTAATTAATTAAATTAATCTAATATCAAAACTGACACTGTATTTCAATAAAATATATGATTTTCACTCACTTTTACCGAAGATACTGTAGGAATGCATTTCACTTCTGAAAAGAAGCTTCGTCAGCCTCAGAAGTGGAATCTATTCCTCCAGAATCTCCAATGAAAGTGAGTGAAAATCATATATTTAATTGAAATACAGTGTCAGTTTTTATATTTGATTGTTCAAGTATTTCGTCAAGGAAAACATCACAGAAATTAAATTAAATTAATAAATTCTGTTTCTGTGTATTTGTAAGTTTGTTAAATTGCCAGTTACTTCAAAACTAACTTATAAAATAAAAGCTGTCAAAGAAATGCATAGAAAGTGACTTGAAATCGTTGAAATAACAGTTTTTCTGATCAAACGGAGACACTTATTGCGCTAAAGCGTTTCTGCCATTCAAAATAGAATTGAGGAAAAATTTCTTTCCAAAAATTCCTGTTTGCTGCGACCAGTAGACATCTGAGACCAGTTCTAGCTCAATTTTACAAGTTTGTACAAGGTTGAATTTAGCATGAAGCATGAGATCTTGTTCAAACTTGAAGCTAGGACCGCAACATACAGGCTTCCGTTCTATTCTGGCCCACAGGAGCACTCTGAAAATATTCAACTCTCCTTCTCCAATGGGAATATCATGTGCAGTAAGCGTTGTTTCTCGCTTATTTTCTCTCTCGCTCTCTCTCACACACACTCCTCAATTACCTCATTCCTTCTCTCTCACATTCACGCAAATATAACCTCGTCTTTCTGAAATAGGCCAAATATATTTCATATTATTTGCGGCTCTAGAACGACGTTCATGCACCAGTAAATACGCGAAATAGTCTTCTTGCATCCAGGGTATATTGCATTTCACATTTCTCCAAATTGGATGAAGGTTTGCCACCATGCATGTTGCAACGCATTTCTCTTTATCATTGGGTAAAGATTATAGTTTCCAGATATTCCAGTTTTCATCCCTATTGTACATCCCAAGGGCACAGAATAAGATATCTATTTATGATGTTGAAAATCCATCTTGTTTCCACTAGTAAAAATAATTAGAACCTAAAAGTGTTTTTTAAAAGTTTTTATCTATATTTAGTAGTAGTAGTTATATCTCTATATCTATTTAGAAGCCTATCTTGTTTGTGTCCAGGAGTCTATGACACAAGTTAGTCTACAAATTACAATTATTATAATATACAAGTAAAACCTTCCATGAGAGTTTGCAGTAAGTGCAAAAATCTGTTGATAAAACTACATTGTAACATCGTAAGTAGAACTAATACATGAGCTAGCTAATCTCACCAAGACATCGTTGAGAAAAGTTTTTAATAAGATTCGAAGAAGAAATTATTCCCCAAGATTAGAAACCAATTTTGTAAATTTATCTTCATAATTGTTCAAGTTAGAGCTAAAAAAGTTCAAGAATCGTATTTGTTCAAGTATAGAGGTTAGCATGACGTATATCCCTCCAGCTGAAAATTAAAAAAAAAGTTCCACAGACATTACATGAATCTGGTCTGGTACATTAATGATCTGGGTGAAATGAACCACCACTCGATCAGGTGAAATACATAATTGATTAGTTATAGAGGGGGTCAGAATGAACCCCCTCCTAATAATATTGACAAATTAATGGGTTGGCAAGGGGGTTCTATATGAAAGAGGAACTTTTAAAATGTGAATTTGGGCTATTCATTCTAATAAATCTTTTATTATATGCCGTGCATAAGCTTAACGTGGGTAAGCCCACAAGCCACAATCCCACCTCTCCAGCTGTTTAATCATCATTGAAAGTTTACCTTCAAGAAGCGATATTTCAGATTGGATTATAATAAATCACATTCATGCAGTGGCGGATCCAAGGGGGGGGCAAAGGGGGCAATTGCCCCCCCCCCCCGAGATCCAAGAGAAAAAGAAAAAAAACGGCATAAATCTAATAGAAACAAGGACGAAATTATGTAAGCAACAAAAATTGGCTGTTTCCAATTTGTCTCTTCTTACTTTTACTTTTTCTCTTCTTATCTAGATAATAGATATCAATCAGTTAGAGTGAGTACAGAACATGTCAGCTATACAACATCTGAATGGAGAAGGGTTACTTGCGGAGTGCCACAGGGATCAATTTTAGGCCCAGTTTTGTTTAACCTTTTTATAAATGACCTACCATTCAACATAGACTCCAAACTAATTTTATATGCTGACACTACTGTTCTGGTTAAGGGCAAAGATAATGCAACCGTCCTCTTGAAAGCTCAAGAAATTTTAAAGCAGCTTACCGATTGGTTTCATAGCAACAAACTGAAGCTGAATGTCAAAAAGACTAATTTTATTAAATTTTCAATGATAAACAATGAGTTCAATCATACATTAATGCTATATTCTGGTATGGAATGCCATTCGACAATGGGAACTAAGTTTTTGGGTCTGGAGCTGCAGTCAAATTTAAAATGGGACAATGAAATTAAAAGCCTTAGGAAAAAGTTATCCCATGCGGTTTTTGCTTTGAAGACTTTGAGAAATGTTTCGAACAAAAAAAAAACAGCCTTAGCGGTCTATCATGGGTATTTTATGTCCCAGGTTCGTTATGGTGTGATATTCTAGGGTGGTAGCGAGGGAAATATCAATGCAATATTCAGATTGCAGAGCGTTGCGAATAACTGAAGGATTAAGTGCAAGGCAGTCATGTCGACCGATTTTCAGAAAATTAGGACTGCTTACAATGCCGGCACTGTATTTTTTTGAGATTGCCTTGTATTCGCATAAGAACGAGAGTAATTATGAAAATAATATAATCGCTCACCCATACAACACAAGACATGGATAGTCAACACTTCGGTATCCCATGCATAGGCTGACTCTGATCGAGGAGGCGCCACACTATTCGGGAAAAAAGATTTTAAATTGTTTGCCCAGAGTTTAAAAAGGTTATGGACGTTACGGTCAAGACAAATTCGTGAAGGAACTCAGGAAGTTGCTTATTGATGCCTGTCCTTACTCTCTGGCTGAATGATATGGGGTTTAACGGAGACAAAATGTTGAATAGAATCTGTTTTCTAATATGTTTTTATAGATGAACGAACGCTTGATGAATGGCTGATGAATTAGTTTAGTTGAAGTGAGTTGACGTGTCACATGCTGTGCGAGCCTAGCTCGATAGATGCAGCTTAACGTGACTATTAACAAATTTATTTTAATTTTTTTGTGTAAAGCCATCCATGTTACTTGTGCAGAGGGAATTCTTTAATGTCGTGTTCTAGATATTAAAGAACATGGGTTCTTTAACCCGCTAGTAAGCAGGTACTTCAAGCTGCAAGTGAAGTAGACTGACTGTAGACGGTGTTGAGCTGTATTCCGACCGAATATTATTCCGACTGCCCCCACTAGAATGGTTGTGCGCCACACGCGCATTCTAGCGGCGGCTCATATTTTATTGAATCATTTCCTTATTCATATTATTCATATTTTTATAACTCATCTAAAAAAATGTGCTCAATAATTATTTAGTAAATTAGATGAGAACTCATTTGAAATTTGATACGTAACAACTTAAAAACTTAATTTATAAGAAAAAATACAATGACATAAATAGATATCAGGTAAAACGGTAAGGAATGCAAATTACCAATACAAATATTATATAAATACATACATATTGATAAAACAGTGCTATCCATGACAACATTATGAGGGGCACTAAAAACTCTGTCAAAATACACCATTTTCTATTAAAAAATCCAAACATTTTCCGGGGGTGGCCCCCGGACCCCCCCCCCCCCCCCCGTTTGGTTGGGGGGGGGGATTCCATACCCCCCAAACCCCCCGGTGTTTGCCCCCCCGAAATCACCTCCTGGATCCGCTACTGCATTCATGTTGGAATAGCTCTAAAATAGCATCTTTCCTGTGCCACACAACTATGCAACTCCTTAACTTGGGAAGCCCATAATGCGCTTGAAGTTGATTCTACAAAAAAATGCGGCCGATTTTGTAGAGAATTTTTTCAGCATCAGGTTTGATAGAAACAAAATTTGAGCATTTGTTACGGATTTTTAAGCAAAACCTTGAAAAATTGTACCTTTTCACCCATCTTCCTCATCGAGCTCCCCTCACCCTTGGAGACTTTTAGTATGTTATTATTCAGGGTTATAGGAAGCGATTGGCGAAAAAAAAACTATTCTATACTTGATTTGTCTATGGTATAAGGGACAAATACAGTACACTTTTGGATAAGAAAGAGAATTTTAGTAACTAAAGTGAGTTGCTTTCATCCCTTTAGGGGGATCTGTTATGTATTGAGTGTTTATCAAAAATATAATAATAATATCGTGTGAACTGGCTGGCTCGGGTCAGGTGTCAAAATTCTAAGGTCGCACCTGAACGAAGTTCAGGGCCTCAATGTGACTTGACGACTGTTTTCAGCAGCTGAGACCGGCGGGCTTAACGTGTCCTCCGAAACACAGGAGTGGCGTCGGTAAAATTCTTTCTGTCAGACTGGATCGAACCCAAGACCTTTAAGTTAGCATTAGCAAGCCAGCGTTAACCCACTAGGCTACGGCCACTCCATTTACATTTTACTAATGTATATAAAATACGAGATGTTACCCAAACGTTCAGGGAATTCGAATGTCACGCGTGAACTAGTGGCGGTTTTAACCTGTCGTCGCTAGATGCGGAAATAAGAAGTTATTAGGCTATTTTATTTTTATTAATAAGTACGATTATTAGTGTTAATAGTATTATTTTTATTAATAAGTATTGTTGAAAATACTTCACTGGTGAATTTAACACTTACTTATTTGTGTGATAGGTATTTCGCTTTGTTGTAATGCTTCCTCAGACACAGTTGGAGGTCTACTGAGTAAAACATTTTCAACAATTATTTATGTTTAAATGCAATGTGGAACTACATCAAATTTATTTTT